>JBANCY010000446.1:0-33074 GCA_037040045.1 Phorticella flavipennis | reverse complement strand
ACACACACACACACACACACACACACACACACACACACACACACACACACACACACACACACACACACACACAGCACACGCAGAACTCAATGTGCGTGCGCAGCTATGAAATACCCTTGATGGAGGTATGATGTGCCTCGCATCCATATAATATCATGAGATATTCGCTGCTGTATATTAGGCTTTTGCTATGTATTATATGCCTCTATACACCAGCAAGTCAATTTTCAACTATCAAAGTTGGGCAAAACGATCTATGTTGGGCGCCCGAAATGTAACCCAAAATGGTCAGGAAATAAAAAGAAATCCATTGGGCCATGTCCGTCTGTCTGACGGATTATATGTATTCAAACTAGTTCCTCAGGGAGGAACCTTGTATTTAGTCTTCTTTTGTTATCTGTCGGCACATTTATCGGACCATTATATAATATAGCTGCCATACAACTAAAAGTAGAAAGCACTCAGGAACAAATCTTGTATAAACTACACTTCATTTTTGTTACTATCTATCGCTGCACCAAATTTCGTAAGGATCTGACAACTATATCATATAGAAAATTGAGATTTTCCATATGCCCCATTTTCATCGGAAATAAAGAAGTGAAATCGCTTTAACACTCGTCAGCATTTATTCTGTAGTTATTGTACCCCAAAATATTATTATTTGTATTATATGGTCATAACAACCATTTTGGTTCAAAGCCTGAAGCACTATTTATCTTCACTTCTGCTTCCATCACTGAAGAATTTTTTTACGTGGGTGGATTTCAAATCCTACGCCACAACCTAGTTTTTCTAGGAGGGTCATGAGTGTGACTCGAACCCACAGCTCCTGTTTGGCGAGATAGTGCGCTATGCACTGGTCCACCGAAGTCTCCCATCCATATCAATAACATTGATAATTTGGGGGACGGCCTTAACAATCCTTATAAGTACTAACGAGAGCTCAGATTTTAACTTCCTTCGCATAACTACACAGAATGTTAAAAATCCCTTCGGTAATCGAAGAGGTTCAGATGATCAGCAACAAATAGATTGTCAGATCATAACAATACCCTGGCCCTAAACCCTCATTGGTAACAGCCTAAACAGATGATGAAGAGGTTTCAGACATTGGACCAGACATTTGGGAATACAAATCAATATGGTATATCTTAGTATTGATACCTAGATACCCATATCTCTAAAGTTTGGATCGTTTCGTACCATGTTGCGGTCTTGAGCCGTTTGGTACATTTCTTAAATAACCCATATTTATTATATCATATAAATACTATAAGCATTTAGGTATAAAAAAAATTCTATATGGTCATTTTAGAATCTAGATCATTCCTTTTTATTTGTTTTAAGGCCATTATCAAATCGATAGCATCAGCTGTCTCTAGAATTTAAAGTCTCGATATTGTAGTCTCTGAGATTAATCTTACTTATGTGCGGTTGGATTAATCAAGATGTCAAACTAGCTCTACATTTCAAGAGCAGCTGCTGTGCATCTCTGCAGCCCTCCTGAAGTATCTGGGAAAGCCGCTAAGTTCTAAAGCCTGGAAAACCTCAATATTGATAGTCATTCTTAACCAATTCTTCATATATGTAATAATAACACTTAACACCTTAAGTTCTATATGATGCCCTAACCAAATCTAATCAACTTGACACAAACGTCATTTATAAGCCAAGTTGTTATGATCTTTAAATCTTACTATATAGAAAAGTAGCTATAAAACCAACATGACGAATTGACCCTATACTAAACAAATTTATTAAGTGGTAATTACCAAGGTAAACACATCATTTATCTATCACATTAGGCATTAAAGATATAGCTACTCCTACACCTAAGTAACCCTATTAACCTATGTTCAATTACTACAGGGTACATAAATGGCCAAAAAAAAGTCAAAAATCCACAAAAAAAATTTGCAGCTATTTTTTGCTCTTAAAAATTTTTGCGCATGTTGTTGTTGTTGCTGCTGCTCATTTTGCAAAAAAAAAAAGCGAAAGAAAAAAAAATAATCAAAATTCTATTCCGCGTTTGACGCGTCGGCGGTGGCGGCGTCGACGTCGACGTCGGCCGAAAAAAAAAGCAGGCATAAAATGAACAACTGTACACAAAAGCGAAAAGTCACTCAGTCGACGTCGGCAGAGGCGTAGCTGTGCGGCGACTGCGCTGCTGCCGCTTCTTCGGCTAAATTTATAGCCGCTTACGCATGACGCCAAAAAGCAGCTGACAAAAGCTCGCAGGCGCAGACACACACACGCACGCACACAGACAAAAGCTGCGCGTCGTCATCTCATCGTCATTTGGCTTCTAACTGCTTTTGTCACACACACACAGATACACACACACAACACACAGATACACACACACACACACAGAGCTACTGGCAGAGGCGCTAACTGGGCGACCAACTAAAACTTAACTAGCGCCCTCTGCTGACTGCGCTGCTTTGTGTTGTCAAGTCGCCAGGGCGCAACAACAACAACGACAACACGACGATTACGCAATGCGTTTTGTTGTTTTACCCACACACACACACACACACACACACACACACAGACAAACACACATAGGCACACAAAGAGCAACACTAAGACTAACAACAACAACATCGTGTTGTTTCGTTTCCGCGATCGACGAGCTTTGCAAAAAAAAAAAAAAAAATTCGCAAAGTTGCCATGCTGCGTGCGACCCAATTGGAAATTTGACATACAAAAAAATAGATGTCGGCTGAGCGAGCGGCAGGGCGGCAGGGCGGCAGGGCGAAAGAGATAAATTGAGCTAGTGACAAATTAAATGTGAAGAAGTAGGGAAGGATTAACTACAACAAACCGAATATGCCATACTCTTCATATCAATCAATAGGTTAAAAGACATGGAATACATTGGCAAAAACCAACTTTTAGTTATAACTCAACTGTTAGTGGTTCGATCCTTATGAAATTCAGTGCAGCAATAGATAATAAAGAATTTGAAGAGCTCGTTTTTTTTTCCAATCAACTTTTGGCTATATAACAGCTATTATATATGTTTTATATACAGTCGAACTTCTCTATAGCTCTCCCTAATATGAATTGATTTCAAACACACAACTTTTTCGTTCCAATTTGTATATAATTTCTGTATAATGAAGTTTCTTTATAATGATAGGATTTTCTGGTCCCGTCAAGATTCATTATAGGGAAGTTCGACTGTATATATGCCAAGTTTGATTACTTTACCTCAAAAACTCAGGGCTTATATATAGAGACGAACGGACATGCACTCATCGATATATTTGTGCCTCCTGACCATTTTGATGGTGACTTTTGGGGGCCTACGAAACTTCCTATTAAGCTTAACAAATTACCGAAAAGCCTATACAAATTGAGAGAAAAATAGGTATAGGGGAAAAAAAAACGATGCAAAAAGTTTGGTTATTTAGTAATATTTACTAGGATACTTCCACAATATAACAAAATATTACTTTTTTACAATTTCTGTTCCTAAACTAAACAAAGCTCCTTTGGAAAAATATCAATATATAACTAGAATATGGCGTAGGATTTGAAGTTCAGCCGCGTAAAAAACATCTTCTTTGAGCGGAAAATAAGGCAAATAGTGCTTCAGGTTGTTGTGGCAATATAACATAACAAAATTATTATAAATTTGTGAGACCTGTGGGGTTCCGAAAAGCCTATTTTTTATATTTTTACAGTAAAATTCAGTATGTCTAATTCTTATTTAAGGCTCAATACTTTGAAAAGTTTTAAGCGCATCTATAACAAAATTCTGCTCTGAAAAAACGACATAAGATTAGGAATATCATTGAGTTTGTGCTAAGGTTTGGAAAGTTTTGATACGCAAGCAATTTGTGGAATTTTGACGTTGTATTGAGTAATTGAGTAAATTTTAGCCGAATCTATTAGTATTTATTCTTTTTCTCGTGATAAGCTAATTTTCTTTTTAATTTAATATTATATTCACATTTCTGATAAAATTATTGTATTTCGATTTTTGTTTTGATCATTTTGCAGTCCTCTCAAATCTCATAAAATTTCAAAGATCAAAAATTTTACATGGCATCCCTTGCTATCAAAACTATCAAAACTCATTTAAAAAATATTTCAAAAATATCGACAAGATAGGGATAATTGTTTTCATAATACTCGAGATCTATACTATACTATATTCTATTTTTAAAGATTTTATGCCATGAACGGTCTGTAATACTAACCTCAAAATATAAAAACTTTAATACTGTAGTATTTTTTACATGGCCTAAAATGAAGTATAAGTAAGTATTTAAGCAGTAGTTTAAGTCTAATGTTAGTATATTTTCGATATTTTTTTTTAGTATTTTTTGGTTTTAATCAAAAAAGCTCGTTTTCCGAACGCTTTGGGGCAAAACGTTTGCTTTTTATTTATTTCCTGCAGCGCCGTTTGCCACGCAAACCCATTTTGGCCTGTCAAATTGCAAAATGGAAAAAAAAAGAGAAATTTTTGCAACTCGGCTGTGTGTCTGTCCGTCCGTCCATCTGTCTATCTGTCCGTCTGTGTGTCTGTATGACCTTTGGCTTGACCGTGGGCGTGAGTTGTGCGAATTTAACAAAAAGTAAAACTAAAAACTAAAAACCCAAAAAAAAAGGAAAAAAACTCAAAAAAAAAATAGTTGCGAAAAATGTTTCTAGCGGGTCTTTTGTCAGTTGAAATTCAATGCTATCTACGCACACACACACAGATACACACACACACAGATACACACACACAGATACGCACACACACACAGACAGACGCCCGCGAAACGCTCGCGAAATGTGCGCAAATTAGTTCAGTAGGTGCTCCGGCCTGTTGCTGTGGTTGTTGTTGTTGTCGTTGTTGTCGTTGCTGTGGTTGTTGTTGCTGTGGTTGTTGTCGTTGTTGTTGTCAGCTGGCGCGGCGTCATTTAAATTTAGCAGCGGCAACGCCGTCAGCCGGCAAAAATTAAACAATGGAACTCATAAAGCCAAAGCAACAACAACCACAAACAACCACAACAACGAACAACAACAACCACAGCGGCAACAACAGTAAATTCGCACAAAATTCGCACATATCTGTCCTTGACACACATTGCGTATACGCAATTTACGCAGCCAGTTTTCGAGTGCGTGCGAATTGGCAACTGGGTGCGTGTGTGTGACCCACTTACGTATCTGACACACACACAAACACAGATACACACACGCACACACAGATACAAATACAGCTACAGCTTCAGCTATAGCTATAGATACAGATAACAACATATGTTTTTCGCGTTTTTCGGCATTCGCAAAACTAGTCGCCGCTATCAGCAGCTGCCACCGCTGCCGCTGCCGCTGCCACTGCCACTGCCGCTGCCGCCCCCGCTGGCTGCCCCCCAAAGCATGACTGACACTGGGCGGAAGTGTTGCCACAGCGTTGAGTGCAGGCGGCATGCGGCAAGCGGCGTAGCGTTGCAATGCGTATCATTGCGAGAGGCGACTCACTGGTGGGCGTTGAGACTGGCATCTCTATCGAGTCTCTGCCGCTGCCTCTGCCTCACCCACTCTGCCCCCCTCCCCCTCTCATACTCTCCATCTCTCGTCACTCTCCCGCTCTCTCTGCGAGTCGGTTGCATTATTGTCATTGATTAATTGCGGCGCTTCACACGCAGTTCAAAAGGTGCAACATAAGACAAATTACAGCTATGCATCTACACCGAATGGCGGAAAAAACAGCTAAGAAAAAAGCCAGAAAAATGAAAAGCGTAGAAAAACCCATCAAAGGCCAGACGAATTCAAAATACACTTACTGATCAAACTTGAAACTGATTGACTTCAAAGACTTGACTGGCCATTTGTATGGACTAAATGATTCAGTGTCTGATTGATTGATTGATTTGAAGAATGCATCGATAAAGCACAAACTGTTTGACTGACTATATGATTGACTAAAAAATTTTATAGTTGATTGATACAAAATCTCTTTTAATTCACTGCTAATGTTGAGTGGCCAAAGGATTTCAGTCACTCTGTCTGATTGATCAATACAGGTGAAATCTCTACATATCAATTACAATTGTTTGATTGACTTGAGGACTTGAGATCAGATTCACAAAGTCGGATTTATCGATTGATCTAAAGTGTTTTGTTCGATTGATTGGAAATCTCTTCCCATCGACTACAGACTGACTAAATGTTGAGTTCTTGGGTAACTCATTGATTCAATGATTTGAGACACCTTGATTGATTGATCTTTTAATTCAAAATCTATACGGATGGCATCCAGACAGCTTTCCTGACTGATTAATGCTGCCTATGACTAACTATTTTACTAACACAGTGACTGACTTCTGATTGACTTCAAAAAATTACCTTTTGCCAGAGTAACTGATGAACAGATTGATTATTCGATCAACAATCTTTTAGCTTCACTTCGTGACTGACAATTCTAAGTTATGAGCTGTCAGTTTTGATTTATTGATCAATTGATTGACTGACTAATTGTATCACCATAACTAACCAACTATTGATCAGTAGATTGACGATTTTATGAACGTACTGATTGATTGCCTAACCGCTAAATATACTGACACAGGGCAATCTATGACTTATTAATTCATAGAAAGACTGATGAATTATTATATTGCCTTTTTGCTTATTGCCCATCGTAATGATTGATAATTCACTGATTGCTTGACTGATTAGCAGCTGATAGCTCGAAAAGAGACTGATTGATTGAATTCATACTAGGCAAATTGATTGATAAATTTGTGTATGTGACAGATCCCACGGTGATTGATTGATTGACTGGTATGCTGCCTGTATAATTGAATGATTGAGCGATTGATTGTTAGTTGCAATAATTTATCGTTTGTTTACAGGAGCAATTACAAGTTTTCTCTTGAATTTTCAATGGTGAACTTCAAATCTGTAATACCCTCTGCTAGGGTATTACAACTGGCATCTTGGTCAATAAAATTTTTCGACAGCTGCTAAATGGCAATCAAATTGTGCTTAAAACGTTGGTCAAAGATCAGTTGGAAAAAAAGGTGACCATAAATCAGCATTAGGCAATCACTTGGGGCCCAATAGATGCAAAATATAATAGAAATATGGGGGACTACATATTAATGCCAATTACGCTTGTAATTCTCAAGTTGTAATTGCAGAACAAAGCTTTTAGAGTGGTTGGATTTGTTATGAAATGAAATTTTAAACAATTTTCCATATATCGTTTTTCTTTCTTTTCTTTATTTATTTTCTTTTTTTTCTATAATATAATATAATATTTTTCCTATGCAAGCGAATGTTGCGTACGTGCTTTTGGCACAAACCCGATGCAAGGGCTGTGGTAGATTAGTTGGGGACGTTGGCCGTGGCAGGGGGGCACGTGGCCGGGGGCTGTGCAGTGCGATAAGAAACATCAACACGCCTAGAACATGCCCCTATGGGACCCGCGGAGAGCTATCAAAATGTGTGGCGAAAATGTGGGTTTCGGAAGTGTGGCCAATGTTTGACAAACAGTTTTTTTTTTTTTGGGTGGCAGTGTTTGCTCGGAAATCGATTATTATCGATTGTTTATTTATCGATAGTTTGACAACTGCCAAGTTGGAAATTTGGAAAACACAAAATGTTTGTCAAATGTTTGAATATGCAAATGTTTGTGTGCTTAGCATTTGGTTATCGATAACAATCGAATATCCCTGGATGGTTGTTCTTACTTTCTTAACACTAAGGTTGTTCTATGTCGTCGTCAATGTGACGAAGAACAACCATCCAGGGTTATGAAAACTGTCGTAATACTTCGAATATAAAATGTTAATAGTTTATAAGAGAAAATCTTTGCAAATTTATTGTGCATAGTATATTGTTATCGATAACTATCGTTTATAAAAACTTATGTAATATTTCAACAAAATTTGACCTTTAGTCATTTGAGTTTACTTGGTTCTGATGTTGGAAAGATGTGTTGGATCAGAACAGATAGCAGATCAGATAATGATATCGATATATATTGTTTATAAAACTTATGTGTTTATTAAACAAAATTTTACTTCAATGGATGTGCTTTTTCTTTAGATTATGAGCAGATCTATAAAAAACCTTTGTCGACTTTGATATAGTTGGAATTTTTTTATATTTTGAAAAATTTAATATATTTTTGAAAAAATTAAAAACTAATTGTCCTATAGCAATATGTAAAAAGCCTTATAATTCAGGGATTTGAATAAGACGATCGAATGATTTTTAGTGAATGAATGATTCATAATAGAAAAATCGATGAAAGCTTGGAAATTATCATTATTTCTTTTTCTATATGGGACAAATCCTAAATAAAACTAGGTTGTGGCGTAGGGTTTGAAATCGACTTGCGTAAAAAAGATCTTCAGTGAAGGAGGCAGAAATAAAGGCAAAATAGTGATTCAGGCAGTGACCTGATGGGTTTGTTATGACTATATAATAATAATAATAATAATAATATAGGGCAAATCGACAATCAATATCTTATCTCAAGAATTAGGTGCAGCAATATTACGAAAAGTCGCAAGATACAAGTGCTTGAGTAAAAATATCGAATGATCTTAAGTGCAGTTAAAAATTGGTTTATAGTTTAAAAGAAAAATGGATGTTTTGGGAAAGCTTGGATGTTATTTGTATTTGAACTGATCTATCGTGAAGCTATAGAAAGGTATATATTTTAATAGATAAGTCCATGATTTGTGTTGGGAAAGCTTGGAAATGAGTAGAATTTCTTTTTCTTTATGGGACAAATCGTCTAGAACTATAAACTATGAACTGTTATATATACTTCGATATGAAAATATGAAGTGGTTAAATCTACTTCCAACTAAAAGCTTGGAAGTTATCTGCATTTGAACTGAAATTTTGTGAAGCTATAGTAGATATGTCGATGATTTGTGTTGAGAAAGCTAGGAAGTTATCTGCATTTGAACTGATCTAAAGAAAGGTATATATAGAAAGGTAAACTATGGGATCTGCCATATATGAAAATATGAAGTGGTTAAATCTAGTTCCAACTGGGTCGGGTCAAATTTAGCTGAAGTGGCAAGTGGGTGGTGGGAGGTGGTTGTTGGGAGGGGGAGCTTTTGTTGTTGTTGTTGTTGTTGTTGAGCTGATAAGCTTTGAGTAACGACAAGGCAAAGCGTTTTTTATGACTTTTGCATTTGCCGCTAATCACTTAGTTATTTCGTGCTGCTTTTGTGGTTGTTGTTGCTGTTGTTGTTGCCTCTGCTGTGGCCATATGTTTGGCAAACATGTGTGTTGCGTAAGCGACGCCGACGCCGACGCTGGCAGCGACGCCAGCAGCGCTCAGCGCAGAGAATTCGCAAATTGGGCGAAAAATGATCACGAAACAAAAGCACAAACACAAATGCAAACACAAACACAAATACAAAGCCAAACACACACACACACAGAGAGAGTCAGGGCCGCTGCCAGCTTTTTGCTCTTCAACTTGACTTTGAAAAAAAAAAACGCGGCCGCTGAGAGAGCGCAAGTGCGTGCGAGAGCGCGTCGGCAAATTAAGAGAGAGCGGCCGAGCGCGAGAGAGCGCGCGCTTTGCCGTGTTGCGAGAGCTTTTTTCGGTGCGTTTTGTTGTTGTTGTTGCGTGCTTTGCGAATTTTGGCAACATTTTTTGTTGTTGGCCGCTCTCTGGCCTCATTTCGTTGTGGTTGTTGTTGCCGCCGCGCGGTGCGTGCGATCTGTGCGAATTTCGCCGCTGCTCGCTGTGGTTGTTGTTGTTGCTGCTGCCGACGCGTGGCTCACGCACTTTTTTTGCAAAAACAATTTGGCAAGCTTTTTTTTTTTGGTGCGTTGACTGCGACGCCGGCAGCGACGTCGACAGTTCGTTGACTTTTGTGCGTGCGCGTTGTGCTTGTTGTTGTTGTTGTTTTGTGCGTGTCGTTGATCTTTCGGGCAAAACTAGCAACAACAACGGCAACAACAACGACAACAACGACAACGACAGTAACAACAACAACAGTAGCTAGATTATGACCCACCAGGAGGCGGTTCAATGAACTTTTTTGCGTATTTTTGTTTTTGTTTTGCGTTTTTTTATTAATGTTGTTAGTGTTGTTGTCGTTGTTGTTGTGGTTGTTGTAACACAAAGTTCAATAGACTTGCGAATTTTTTCTTTTTTTGAATTCTTCTCTTCTTTTTAGATTCACAATTTCTGTAGTTTTGTTATTGTTTTTTTGCCCATAGGCATAGAAAAATAGGCATTTTAGTTTCTTCTTTCAGTTTCTTCTTCTTGATTCTTCAGCTTCTTTCTTCAGCTTAACCCTTTTTTTGATTGCGATAAGTAAAATTCTCTTGTATTTTATATGGCATGATTTAAGATTTCGGCAAGTTGGTAACAAGAAAGCTTAGGAAAAAGTAGAAGAATGAAGACTGGTAGAATTGGTCGAAAAAGAGCGGGAAAAGACTTTGGGCAGTTTAATCTGAAATTATGACTTCGATCACGGTTTTAGTTGCTCTGCAGATAATTCCAGCTTACTCCATGGAGGTTTTGATGATTTATTTCTTAAGCTTATCTGAGAAATCAAAGATTTATAGTTCAAATATCATTTTCTTCTTCAATTTGAAGTTCCAGCGAAATATCAATCTCGATAGGAGGCAATGCTTTCGGGCTCACATAGGAGCTACCGAACCTGATATAACACATTGATTGCTTCGACTTGGAGTTATGACATTCAGAACTGGAGGTTTGGTATGACATTCAGAACCTCATGGATTAGCATAATACAAATAATGCAAAATCTGACATTGCGCCCGATGACCATGGCAGACTATTATCTTATGGCCATAACAACCTTATCGGGTCACAGCCTGAGGCTCTATTTGCCTTCTTTCCGTTTCCTTCACTGATGATTTTTTTTGCGGGGGATTTGAAATCCACGTAAAATCAATTGATTTTTTTCACTAAGCCTCAAAGTTAAGGGTATCCCAAGGATAATGTCTAGATTTTTTACGATCAATTATAGAAAAGCTGCTCTATACGTACAAATAATGATTCCTGATTCATACATGTCTTCCATGTCTTAGTATTGAGATCCATATAAAGTAACCATATATTGATTGAATATTGAAGACAGAATCTGTAGATGATCTCCTATAATAGGATCTGCTTAATTTGATTTAAAATCCAAAATATATGAAATTTTTTAAGAGTAAAAAGGATATTGGCAGATATCAGAAGACTTGCTTAGAAATGCAAGAGTCTCTATGTCTTCTGTTTAAGCCAATAAAACAATATTTTACAGGAAAATCTATTTTACAATTTATACTAACGCTTTTTAATCTGTTTTAAAATAACAAAAATTTTACCTAGTCCCAAAACAGAGCCCATATATCATATTATAACCCATAAATGTCTTAGGAAATTCACCCAAGCGTGTTAGAGAGTGTCTTAGAAGTGTATTAGTTTTCCGAAAGTTACCTTTGTTTATGCTTCATGAGGGCTGGAGGTTCAAGGATCACCCTCTGTATCATGCAAGATATTCAGCTGCTAATTCTTTAATGGAACAAAACTCTTTGAGCAGCTTTTGTGAGAATCATGTGACTATATAAGACTCATCTTCGGTTGAAACATGCAAAAGTCTATGTTTCATGAGATCTGGTTGGGTACAGGATCAATGCTCAAGGATTACTTCCTGCTTCATGCACGGATACCACTAATGGATTTAAGGAATAAAGTTCATCAAATATGGAACAGATTTTATCAGTATTATGCGACTATATAATACAGAAAATTATGCTTTGCTTTGGAGCAAAATGAGCTCAGTTTGCTGTTAATTTGTATTCAAAATCGGTTTTGCTATATTTTATGGTTGTCATGGGTTATATTTATGGCTTTAAACATAGATCCTGCACTGAAATTTTGGTTATTATTATTCTAATTTAGCAACATATCATTCAACACTCGTCTTTTGCTTGATTAATGGAATTTTAGCAGTTTGCCCGCATATTATTTATAGAAAAGAATGTACAGAACTAAAGGTAGCTAGTTGTGGACTATACCCTGTAATTTTGAGCTTTGAGATAATGTTATAAAAGGCTGTTGTATGATTTAGTAGAACTTAAGTAGTTCCTTTGAGTTTTGCTAGAGCAAACATGACATGGTTAGTTATAGAACTTCTTATATATATTAGAAATTTAGCATAATTCATTGTTTATAGGGTATTTTCCATAAACCGTTAGTTAGTACCAATTTTTATTTAATTTCCTTAAGACTTTCTGTGGCACAATTGTTGTATCGATGCCATCATTTTTCAAACGCATTTCGGGCCAATTTGTCGGTTTTGGTAGGGGTTGCCAGATAGGTTCATTATTTATGCCAAATTTATGCAGTTTTCTGGCATTTTCTGGCAAAATACAAGAAAAAAAAAGAAAAAACTTTCGAAAGTTCTCTGTGTGACCAGGCGAAGTGTGAGAAGTGCGAGTGCGAAATGCCATGGGAAATTTGCAATGACCGATGATGTTTTTGCTACGTTCGCAATGTTGGTGAAATTTTGAAATTTGTCTAATTGCCGCAGCTGTTGTGCCTTTTCCCCCTCAGTTTCTTCTTCTTCTCCTTCTTCTTGTGGGTTTTTTTTCTTGCCTACTTTTATTTTTCTTTCTTTTGGCGGTGACACGGCAATCCACCAGTTAGTTAGCCCCTTGGATTTGATGGATTCACATACACTTAACCGGGGTAGATGGACTAAGAAGTGTCTAGGGAAACTTGAGGAGTGCCTTTTAAGACGTTTGTCTCTTATACCTAAGGCAGACAGACAGATGGTACCGTCTGTGTGCTCGCATGCCTTAAAGTTTGTAAGTCAAGATCTATTGAAGCTATTTCATTGAAATTTGGTACAGTTGCTAGTTTTTGTTACAGGTAGTATATGTCTTAATAAAGGCCTGATCGGCTGACTATATCATTTGGTCAGAAGCATTCAGTCTAGTTAATGTTTGTAAGTCAAGATCTATTGGAGCTATTTCATTGAAATTTGGTACAGTTGCTACTTTTTGATAGAGGTAGCATATGTAATAATATAGAGACGATCGGGTGACTATATCATGTGGTCAGAAGCATAGAGTGAAATTCCATTTCCGAAGATTTCTGCACAATTTTACACTTCATTTGAGAGATAAAAGCTAAAGAATAAAATCAAATTTCAAAGCTTATAATTTTCATAGAATATGTTAAGTATCCAAAACTGCTTAAATAATAATACCATTATTTAAAAAATATTACATGTTAAAGCCTCGGACCCCGGTAGACGAGCGCACTCTCCCGTCAAAAAAGAGTTGCTCATGTCGATAGGCATGACTCTCCTAGGAAAACTAGGTTGTGGCGTAGAACTTGAAATCCATCCACGTAAAGAAAAGTTTTTCAGGGAAGGAGGTAGAAATAAAGGAAAATACTGATTCAGGCTTTGACCAGATAACGTTGTTATGGCCATAAAATAATCATAATATGTTAAAGATAAGATAATAGTCGTTTTTTCAATGAAATCGTTTAATTATATAGAGTTCTCTGGGAAACAACTGCAGATATAACAAATATTGATAATCGTTTCTGTAAACTTCATAAAAATTTCATAACTTTTAGCTACTAAATCTAGCTTCAAAGTGCATATAAAATTCGCCAAAGTTTAAGTGAAAAATTTCCCAACTATATTTAAGTTAAATTTCTTGTTTGACAAGAAAGTTGTTAAAACCGGATTTATGCGAATTTCGAGGGCTCAAAGAGCATAATAAAACGAAATCAAATGACATAAAACAAGCTAAAGAAATTTTATAGCTAAACTATTGTGTTAGATATGGCTAAAGAGGTGTTTGTTCTACATCTGCAGGGACAGAAATTGTGCTAGAAAAACACATAATATTATTATTATAATTAGAAGATGGTCTCATGTGTGTGTAAGTGTGTGTGCGTGCGTGTCATCAACTGAAATGATTATGTAACTAAGCGTAATTAAAACAACAACAACAACAGCAGCAACAATGGCTAACTGAATTAACCTTGTTCTGGCCCAACGGAAATTGTACAAACACATTTGCACGCAGATACATTTGTATCTTTGTTTGTATCTTGTGAGTCCTTGGTTATAATTAATCCACAATTGCACACACACTCGCACACACACACATCGAGCTCCAAACACACCCAAACAGCAGCAGCAGCACGCAAGCATCTGTCCCTCTGGTCACACTGTTTTTCATTTTCAATTTTCATTTTTTGTGTGGGGCGTCGACTGTACCCAAAGCGATCAGATAAATTGCCATTGGCACCTGACTCTGCACTCTGCACAGCTCTTCCTCTCTCCCTCGCCCCCTCCCTGCCCGTCGCACTCCCCCACACCTTGGCTCTGTCCATCTCTTTCTAGCCAACTCTAGCCATCTCTCTGTCTCCCCCGCACGTTCCACGCTCAAATGCTAATTGCCAATGGGTCACCAGCTTCGGCTTGCATGTCAACATTGCAATTTGTTGTTGTTGTTGTTGTTATTTTAGCTATTTTTCTAGCTATTAGCTGAAAAGTCAGCCATGGTATGTGTCACGCAGCACTCCACTCCATGCGCCTCTCTCGGCAGTTCTCAACTTGTAAAATACCACACAAAAAAAAAAGTATAAATTGAAAATAATTATAATAAGCGTTAAGGTGTTCGGGAGATCCCATATGCCTCAAGGCTATACACTTAACCCCAGAATTTTTACACACAATAAGTATTTCTTAAGATATTTTCTTATCAGCAAAATCTCAAGAAGAGGCAGAAGAAAATTGATCAATTCAGGTCGTTGAATACACTCTAAAGCTATCAATGTGTTTCCAAAATTTCCCATAAAAACAGAAGGAACCAAGTAACATCGGAAAATATCGAAGTCCATGTGTCTGTTCATCTGTTATTGTCTTATTTTTTGCCTTCCTTGATCCTCTTTTATTCTTTAGTTGCACATTTGTCGAAACCGAACACTAACAGACTTCGATTTCGTATTTGCTCATATATCGTATAATTTTGAAGCTATTACCATTAAATTAGACATGCAAATACATAATGTTATTATCTATCGATCCACCAAATTTTAATGAAATCGGTCTGTAAATACAGATATGCATCATTCAAAAAATTATATTTCTTCTTCTTTTACACTGTCCGAAATTATTAATCGTATCGACAGAGGGTACTTTTTTGTACTTGATTAAAGAATTTGGAAACTTTGACTTTCCGTAAGACAAAATTTTACTTTTCCTAAATTTGTTTAATCACATGTGTATATATGTGATATATTCATATACACATATACATATATATTCAATTTAAGCTTTGGAAAGATAATGAAATTTTCGGTGTATTACAAATAATGTTGTTCCTTCGCTTGATGTTGTTCCCCAAATGCTTTAACTTTTTGTTAAGCTCTTTAGTCCTCTCTGGTTTCTAAGTGTTTCCCCTACAATAAGTGTTTCTTCCAAATGTTTCTTTTACCAAATATTTCACATCTGTTTAAAATTCGAATTTTCTAACTTGTTTTCAAATGCTTCGACTAGAAAATGTGATAATTGAGTGTTTCATTTACCAAATGTTTGCTTTTGCATTCAAAGTGCTTCCAAATGTTTCTTTTCCAAATGTTTCACATCTGTTTACTAACTTTTGGTCGAAATTTTTATACGTTTCAATTAGCAATTGTTCCACGATTAAGTTCAGTGTTTCTTTTACCAAATGTTTCACTTGCTGCAAACATTTGGTTTCCTTTGACATGTGTTTCTTATACCAAATGTTTCATTTTTTAAATTCTATATTAATTTTTTATGTTTAACCTCACTTTTGCAATACAAAAGTTAGTTATCAAATCTTTTACATCTTCTTTACTAACTTTTGGTAGACTCGATCATATTTAGGCAAATGTTCCAAGAATTGGTTTAATTGTTCAAAAGTTAGGAAGAGTTTGTTTTACCAAATGTTTCATTTATCTAACTTTTTCCTTAAAAGTGTTACATTTTCCAAAAGTTTTCGTTTTATTCTCAAATGTTTCGTGTTTCATTTACCAAATGTTTTTTTATACGACCATAAAAACTCCATCGTATCACAGCCTGAAGCACTATTTTGCTTTATTTCTTTTTCCTTCACTGAAGATCTTTTCTTTTTGTGGGTGGATTTCAAATCCTACGCCACAACTTAGTTTTTTTAGAAGTGTCATGCCTATCCACATGAGTGGGACTCGAACCCACAAACCTCTTGTTTGGCGGGGCCGAGCGCTATGCACTGCTCCACCGAGGACTCAAAACTTCACATGGTTAAAATTCAAAACTTATTGACTTTTTGTTCAATTTCCCAAAAGTTTTACCAAATGTTTCCCCTATATAAAACTAATCTTAGTGCTTAATATGTTCCATTTGCCAAAACGTTCCACTAAGTGCATAATCCCCTTAATGTGTTGCTCGGGTTTGTGCCAGTGTGTGTGTGATTGTGGGTGGGTGACTGTTGTTGTTGTTGTGGTTGTTGTTGTTGTCGTTGTTGTTGCGTTACTCAGCTAATGCTATGCATTATTGTTGTTCAACATTTTGTTGTTGTTGTTGTGTAAATTAGAAGGCGGCTGCCAGATAAAACCAACAACAACACCAAAAACAACACGAACAACAACACGAACAACAACGCCAACAACAACAATTGAAAAACGCAACTGAGAAATGCGCAATAATTGATGCACGCAAAATGCAATTACGAATTGAGGTGCAAGCGAGATGGCAGACAAAGCAAAGCGAAGGAGAGAGGAAGGAGAGAGACAGGGAGAGTGCTGCATGTGGCAGTGTGGCTTAGGGTGCAGCAGGGGGGGGGGACTGAGGTTTGGGTAATGAGTTGTAGGTGAGTCGCCAGTTGTTGTGGGCGGGAGGGGCGTGGAGGGGGCATATAATTGCGTTATAGTTTGTAGTTTTTGCAATGCGAACGATAACACACGCACACACACACACCTACACACACATTTTAGGGTTACCATATTGTGGCACAAAAAAAGAAAAAAACGAAAAGGAAAACAAAACAAAACAAAGCCTTGCGCACGCTCTGCTCTCACTGCGCTGCACTTAGCACGCGCTCTCGCTCTAACACGCCTCCTCTGTCTCCCTCCAACTCCCTCTTCCTCTCTCTGTCTCTGTTGCAATTGCAACAGGAGGTGTGGAGAGGGGGTGTTGTTCTCTTAAGCTGCCGGCTTTTTTCTTCTACGCTTTTCTACGCTCTTTCTTTGCTTTTGCTTTTGCTTTTGCTTTTTATTCGCATTTCGTTCGCCTTGACTTGCTTATTAATCACTTCCTTCTTGCGTTTTGCACGCGCTTCGACCCCCCACCCCCCCGCGACTATCCCGAAACGACAGAAATCTCAGCACCCCCCGCCCGAACCCAACAGCCCCTGTAAAAGCCCTTTGCCACCCCGCGTAGCGCCACCCCAAAGTGGCGTCATGCAGTTTGTGCATTTGTCAGCGAAATGCACACAAACCCCACCAACCTTGAGGGGTTGGGTCTTCGGAACCCACGCGTAAAGCCCAATAAGTTTGGCATATCGTAGGTTCCGTCGGCTGGGGATTGGTTTAGGGTTTGGGTTTGGGGTTGGGACCCTTTGTAGGCTGTTCCGAGTCACAGTCAAATCTCAACTGACTGAACACCTTGACTAATTTGCATGCGTTTTCAATGATTTCTGCGCTTTGCTTAGTTTCGATAACTTATCGATAAATATCAGCCGAGCTGTAAGTTAATTGCTGTTGTTAATTTTTACATATTTGCAAATGACTATTCACATATTAGTCCAATATATATTTACTAGCAGTTTTTCGTCTTTCTCTGTCTATCGATAACAACCGCACTGTGCTCAACCTATATAAAAAATCACTTAATTTGGTTCACATTGTATTTATACAACCCCAAAATATAAAAAATATAATAAATACATATTAATTTGATTTATTTACTATCATATAATGAAATTTTGTAATCGATAAGTTATCGATAACAAGGATGACAAGTGGTGGTAAAAAGTACATCCATTACAACAACCCCAAACATAGAAAATCGTAGGAATACCCACGCATCGGTATTAACGCCAAGACCGAATATCCATGATAATTGGAGCCGAGTATGCAAGAAAAACGTACGCAATTTTCGGATGAATATGACATTCTTTTATTTTAATCATCAAAATTCATATGTTTACTTGTAGGAAATTGTAATTATTCATTGAAATTGGTTAGGTTTTGTATCGATAAGAATCGATATTATGGTGACTTATCGATACTTTATGCTGGACTTAAAGAAATGCTAAGGATTAATTGGGATTGTTGAACTTTGATAATGATGAATGATGATTAATGCTCTAGAATGTACTTCATGTTGGAAAGTTTTGTTTAAAACATATCGATAATAACATATAGAAGTCAGAGACTAGAATAGAGCGCGCTTTTAGTTATCTAAACTTAAGACTTCAAGTTAGCGCTAGAATTGAAGACGAATCTCGGATTTGACTATTCGAATAGAAAATAAGGTTAGCTTTATGTATAGACATTGCCTATATATCTGAACATGCACGATAGATTTATAATATATGTATAATATTCCAATCGCTTCCGCGTTCGTGGCAAATATTACGCATACGCAACGTGTGCGTGCAGAATGCCAGCAAAAAGTGTTACCAAACACTTTTATGCAATATTTAACAGGCAAGTGTTAACCCATTATAACTGTATAATACACTTTATGCTATTTGCTGACATTGCAATACCCTGTAATATTTTGAATTTCTTGTTAAAGTGTATAGACGATTGAAGAAAGTGGTTTTAAACTGTTGTTTGTCCAATTTTAGACTCGTTGAGTTCTCTAAACTTAAGGGGAGAAGTTAACCCAACTTTTATCTGGAAAACTCTATGCATCATTTCATAAAATTTCTACCCAAAACAAGCTATACAATCTTAGACTAGTTGAGCTCTCCAAACATAAGTGGAGAAGCTACCACACTTTTATCTGGAAAACTCTATGGTTAAGAACATTATTTCCACCAATAACAAGCTATACAATTTTAGAATAGTTGAGCTCTCCAAACATAAGTGGAGAAGCTTACTCTTGTCTGGAAAACTCTATGCATAATTTCACATCATTTCTATCCAAAACAAGCTAGATTTGTTTTACCGCTAAAACTTCACATTAAGTTTTTCATTTCAGCTTTCTAGTTGGAATTCCTAACTCTAGGGTATATTGACGTACACCTCATGCTCTATGCGCATTCTTAACTTTTTTGTTTTGGTTTTTCTTCTGTTTCTCTCTTCGGCTTTGTCTTTTATTTTCATTTGTTTCTGTTATTATCGAAAAACGCGTGCTCAGCTGGGCTTCGAGTGGTTCGCAGTACGCATAATGCGAACGGCACGCAGCTCACACGCCAAATGATTAATTGCATTTCCACACACACACACACCCTACTCATATATATATATACTTCCACGATATGTCCAATATGTGCGGCATTATAGTGAGACGTGCTCCATGTAAAGTTTTGCTTGTCTCAAGCCTCAAATGACACATTTCCATGCGATCGAAACAATCGCAGAAACATGACAAATTGCTCAGAGCTGTGAAACGATAGTGTTGAGATCAATCAAGATATGTTGACTGATTGATTGACAGAGTGGGGTGTGATTATTAAGGAGATATAGGGGACTACATCTATTCATTGCATTGCAACAAAAATATACGAAATTCCGAATAACGATTTAATATGGGGAAATTAACTTGATCTAATTCGGAACACAATATTGGAGCAAAATTTGGAAGTGGATAGCGAAGTCGATAAGCATGGCCTTCCTAAAAGAAACTAGGTTGTGGCGTAGGACTTGAAATCTACCCACATGAAAAAAGATCTTCAGTGAAGGAAGCAGAAATAAAGGCATTGACCCGATAGGGTTGTTATGGCCATATATAAATAAGATATATTTATTTTTAGTTCTATGGCAGCTATATAATATATTGGAACGATTCTATTAAAAATGGTTGTAGAAATAGATAATAAAGAAATGATTTCCGGCTTATCTTAGGTTATACGAAAAAAATCAACTTTTGAGTTGTCTGGCAGTTATATGATATATCGGTTCAATTCTTTTGAATTTTGATGTAGGAAAGCAGCAGAATTAAAGGGGGAAAAAGAGCTTCAGATTTCGACACGATATGGTTGTTATGGCCATATAATAATAATATAAAGAATTCAAGTTGATGGTGATATTGCAATCTAATAGTAAGTGCTTGAAATACCTAGGAAATATGGAGATGATAGTGTTTTAGCTGTTGATCGATTCTTGTGAAATGTGCAATACAGATACGATTCAGATTTAGTATTGGAATGGAGAATAAATAATCTAAAAGCTTCCAATCGGTAGTAAATATTGGCAAAACGAATCTGTAAAATTTGCTGAATGTTTAGATAATAAATAATTGTAGGTGTATGTGAAATTTGAAAATAAAAGTTTGAAATTCTTAGAAAATATGGATAAAACCGAATTTGAGGTATGTATGATATATTTGTAAGATTCTATTGGAATTTGGTGTAGGGAAAACTAAGAGATGGAGAGTTAGACTGAGTGTCCTTGAAAATGGTATGCAAAGTTCTTTGTTAGAAATAATGTGTTTTACAGAAGAACAGACCAGTGGATAGCGTTCTGTACCGCCGAACAACAGGTATGAGTTCTCGAGTCCCGTCCATGTCGATAGGCATGACCCACATAGAAAAACTAGGTTGTGGAGTAGTTCTTCAGTGAAGGAAGCCAGAAATAAAGGAAAATAGTGCTTCAGGCCTTGAAATGATTGGGTTTTTCTGGCCATTTTATAATAATAACAATAGATGATATTGTGTATTCTTTCGTTATCAACAGGCAGTTATGTTTTCATACATGGTGTTGGAAAAACTGGGAAATGGATGGTTAGACAGAATATCCTACAAAATAGTATGAAAAAGTCTTTGTTAGATACAATTTACGTTTTATAGTAGAACTTAGATGATCTTGTGTATTCTTTTGTTATCATCAGACAGAGTTAGACATAAGCCATACGTTATGTTATAGGGATTATGTAATTTCTATGACATTTCTTAAGCTTCATTTCGGAACTCTTTTCCATATGATTTAAAGCAAAATTTGTAGGGTATAAAAACAATGAAAAAATGTTAATATTAAAGTTCAATTGAATCGGTTGCACATACTTTGTGTGTTGCCAGCAACTTGCAACTTGCAACCTTTCAACTGCAGCTAATGTTGTTGTTGTTCGTTGTTGTTGCTGGTGTTGTTTGTTGTTGTCGTTGTTGTTGTTCGTTGTCGAAGTTAGCTGGCAACGTCATTTGCCATTACTCGTAAATGTCACATATTTATGCTGATGATAACGGCGCTCGGTCGCTGCTTTTGAGCGTGCGAAACCTGCAACCGTTGCTGCTGCAACCTATTTGGCCCATACCCCCCACTCCCCTTGCCCCCTAACAATCACCTGGTGGCATAGTCTAACCGCTCCCCCCTCTCCAGCCCCCTCCGCGGGGCCACAGCACACCCATTTAGCCGATCACGCAACAATTCGCTGTCAACAAAACGTAGGAAACGTTGGTAAAAAACTCTCTAAAAATGACTAAAGTAAAATTGATTTGTCACGCTGCGCATAAATTGCACATAAGCAACTTGTTGTTGTTGTTGTTGTTGTTGTTGTTGTTGTTGTTACTGGTGTTGTTGTTGTTGTTGGAAGCTGCAGTCATTGCAGTCACTTTGGGCCCAGCTTTTCAATCAATAGAAATAAACCTTCTTTCTTTCTTCTTTCTTCAGCATTTTGCCTCATTTTCTGTTTTTCTTTTTCTGTTTTTCTGTTGTCTTCTTCAAAAAGTTTTCCAGACTTTTCCCAGTTTGTCTTTTAGCTTTTGCCATTTCATCAATTAGGCGTTAATTTTCACAGCCTGCAATTTAACGGTGCTAACGTTTTATTAATGAGTAAAAGCCTGGGAAACTCTGGGAAACAGCCCGAACCGGGAAAAGCGTTGAAATACCTTTAAGTTTGGATATAACGGTTGCCAGAAAATAGCTCCAGACTTCAGAGAAGCCTTGACCCTTCCTTTGCTAACTTCATCCTTCAGCTTAGCGTGCTGATTGATACGATATCATAACTATAGTGATAATAAACTCGAGCATTATGAAACTGTTGGGATAGATTAATTCCAGATTTGAAGACTTATAAGCTATATATCGATTGTGTAAGGCATATAAGTAACAAAGCTCTAAATGCAACTTATTATAGGCTTCATTGGGATCAGGGTATAAAAATGCTTCTTATAAGAAGTTTTCAGGCGATTGTTTTGTGTAGATAGATTCGAAATTTCTACAGCACGCCTCAAGCTGATAAGAAATCTGATATATAGCATACAGCAGATGTTTATTTATAATCTCAATAGCTGAATAACAGAATATTGTCTAATTTATCTAATGCCTTTTATAGATTAAAATGTTCACTAAAAATTGAGCTGATAAAACATTGTTGCTTCTTTTGACTTAAAAAGCAAAATATTCAAGTTTATTTAGAATACATCGATTTTTCCAACTTCAAACTTCAGGGAAATATGTGCGCTATCAAAATGCTGAATAGATGAATTATGAGTTTTATATACTTAGTACAAATTTACCTAATTTCAAATCTCAAACTCTATAAATGCTACTTTTATGATACTTTTAATTTTCCTATAAACTATTTAAATCATATTTCAAGAAGTAATTAGTTTTAAGAGAACAAAATTAGTCAAAACATCATTTGAGAATGACGTATCCTAAACTTGAATAGAAAATTTGAAGTCCCATAGTTATATATAGAGTATGGGTAGTAGAAGCTGATAAAAGAACACGGTAGAGTATATACAAATTCTGAGTAAATGAATGCTTTAGCTTATATTTATGTAACTTATAAGTATATAGTGGGACTATCTAGAACTATACAAATTACAGATCAAAATTTGATTCAAATACAATGTAAGGGTGTCTTTTCTTTTTTTTTTTTTTTAGAAGGAATATGTTTGCAACTGCCAATTGGCAGTATTTTAAGCCAATTTTCTAAAATTTTAGGAGCCTATGGCTTATGAAGAACTTAGGTACCAAATTTCAGAGCTCCAGCACTTCTACTTCCCCCAAAAACGAAGGTTCAAACAGTCAGCAGGGGTAACTTCCTTAGCTGCAGAGCATACATAAGCTTTAATGTCTTTTCTTTTTGCAAAATTTTCAAAAAAATTATGCGAAAAATGAAAAATTCCAAGGCCAAGGTCAGGCAATGGCGCAGCAAAGCCAGCATATCGGAACGGATTGGCTTGAATCGGGTCTCCGAAGCATATAATGGAACTGCATGATTCGAAGGCGAGCAACAACAAAAACGACAACAACATTTCTGTCGCCGAGCGGAAGTGAGCGACGTTGGCGCTTGGCGTTTGACAATGGGAAGTGAATGCAAAGATCGCAGCAAACACAGAGACAAACACAAAAAACACGCTAAAAAACAAGCCAAATGTGTGTGCCATGTGCCTTGCCATGGCGCTTGGCTGCGCGAAGGTTTCAATTTTAATTGAAATTTTCAGCATTTGGCTTTTTTTTTTTGTGTTGTGTTTTTTGAACAATTGCAAAAATTGCTTTAATTAGCCGAAATGCGCAAGTGTGTGCCGAGTGCGGTGTGTTGTGTGTTGCGTTAATTTCAGCATTTCAAAATTAGCCAACACAAATTGTGAGTGTTTCGCTCTGCACCCTCCTCCCTGCATACCCCGCGATAGACCCAGCAGGCACAACCCAGTTTATGCAAGTCAACTCAGAGTCATTCTTATTGGAATTATCTACACGGCGCGAAATTTCGGCAGGCACTTCGAAAACCCCAATTAAGTTCAAAGTTTCAGCTACTTGTACATATCTTCGATTTTAAGCTTTATAAAAGAGCAAAAACTTTCTTTATTGCGCAAAGTATTGTATTTTTTCTAGTCTTAAACGACTGCAAAACTATCCAAGAATATTTCCTGAAAATTTCACTTCGATATCTGCAGTATATATGAAGTTAGATAAGTTAGAACGAGCGGATGGTTGATCTTAAATTTTAAATGCATATTTCCCAGAGCGCTTTCCCGATGGAAAAAATTGCCTTGAGCACAATTCACAAAAGCTTATTGAAAATATAACTGAAATTTTCATAACTTAACATTATATGGGGGTCCTCGGTGGATCAGTAGAAAGCGCTCTGTCCCGCCAAACCAGAAGTCTTGGGTTCAAGCCCCACTCATGTCGATAGCATGATCCCGCTAGCAAAACTCGGTTATGGCGTAGGACTTGAAATCCTTCAGGGAAGGATGCGAAATTAAAGGCAAATAGTGCTTCAGACTGTAAACCGATGGGGTTGTTATGGCCAATATTTGTTTTACATATATGTATTAAAACATCACAATAACCCAAATTTTTACAAGTTTTAAAGAGTTTTAAGTAATGCTGTGGTTACTACAGATACTATTTTCTTTATTCTCAATATGGTTTGTCTTTATATCAATGTATAAAAGATTTACGAACATCATGCAAAATCAACAGTCTGGAAAAGTATCTAACATATATAATTCTGGAAAGAAGTCTATTTGCACTATAAACTATGTTGTCCTAGAAATTTCAGAACATTACAAGTTTTGATATCCGAGTCAAAATTCATGAAAATTCAGTGTGAATTTCGAAAGCGGTCTAAGATGAAAATCCATCTTAAGAGACGATAAAGTTAGAAATTTAAGCTGATAAATAAGTATATATGCATAGATATACATATATTTTCTTTTTTTTTTGCTTTAGTCAATACCTTAACTATCTGAACCAACTGTTCCCACAAGGTTTCAGTCTCAAACTCGACTTCTTCCGAAACCAAACTGAGAAAGCACATTGAAAAGCTTCTTGGAACTTAACTTTTGGGAAACATTTTTTTCGAGAAAATCCTTAAGAAAATTTGTCAAAAATTGTTTTTTGGTTTAATCAATTTGGACTATATGAAGATAGTTAATTCTCATACGGTTTTAGTGTAAATTTCTTAGAATTATCATCAGCTGAAATCAAACTAAGAAAGCTTAGTCAAAAGTTCTCGAAAACTAATTTCTTGTGCTCAAAATTGGCATAATTTTGAATAGAAGAAAGTTTTTTGAAAATTTGTGGGGGTTAAACTTACCTTAAACTAAAACACTCGCCAGTCGGGCGTTACCCGTCCAGCAATCCATAAGTTTCAATTTTCAATTGAATTGTTTTTGTTGTGGGGCCGTCTTCTGCGTCGTTGGTGTTGTTGTTGTTATTGTTGTAGTTGTTCTTGTTGTTTGTTGTTGTGGTTGTTGTTGTTGTTGTTGTTGTTCTTGTTGCAGCAGTGTTTGTTCTTGTTGTTGTTGTTGTTGCTTTGAGTCGCTTTTGGTTTCAAAATATTTCTTTTTGAGTCGTTTTTTTTTATTTTTCAAAAATTTTTTTTTTTTGCTTAATTTCTTTTAGCACTTTTTGCACACCGAAAGATTTGTTGCGTTTTCCAACACTGATTTCTGATGTCCGAAAAATAAGCGCAATTTTCGAGCGTCGAGAAAGTTATTGCCCAAACAAATTGTTCAAATTGTTCAAATTGTTGTAAACATTTATAATTTTAGTTAATTTTTGGTTTTTTTGAGTTTTTTTTACTTTTAAATTTGCTTTTTTATGATTTTGTTTTTAGTTGTAATCGATAAAAATTGAATTGGTCCAGTTGGTTGCAAAGATTTCGTCAAGTTTTTCTTTGAGTGTGTATGCGTGTGTGTGTGTGTGTGTGTGTAGAGACAGTTGCTGCATATGTGTGTGTGTGTGTTTTTGAGTTAATTTTTTTTCGAATGAGAGAATTAGTTTCAATAGCCAGAGAGCGCTGCCAGAGTTGTAGCGTGTTGATTGTTATCGATAACTTGCTTTTCGATTTGCCGAGATTTCGTATGTGATTTTCTTTGAGTTTAACACGCTTTCTTCTTCGTTGGAATTTAGAATTTTGAAGAATATGCTGTAAGAAGAGTAGAAAAAAGAGGTCTTTAGTAAAGAATCGATAACAATAAGAGGTAAAAGTTGTGGCGAGAAGTTCTTAATTCGATTATTATCATTATTATTATTATGCACAAGCTGTGGTCACACTTTGTTTTTCAAGCTCATTAACACTTTGCAGTCGGAAAACTTGAGAAGAACACGGAACACGAAACAAAAACAAAAACTTTTCAAACTAAAACAGCAACAACAACAACAACAACAACAACAAAGAGGCCAAATATAGGCTATGGAAGAGATAGCAACAGGATGTGGAGAGCGGAAGGGGGGGGGGGGGGGGCGGAAACAGGACCCCCAGGCAAAAGCTCAGGCAACAATTTGACGTAAAACTTTCACTATTTTAATTACCTAGCGCAAATTTTTGTTGTTTTGTTGCAACAACAACAACAACAACAAGAACAACAAAAGCTCTGCCAATGCCAAAGTCACAGATTGTTGTTGTTGTTGTTTGTCGCTGTCTCAAAAAGTCTGGCAACTGTCTGCGGTTGCCTCAAGTGCCCCCCGTGTGTGTGTGCGCTGCACATGCACATGGAAAGTTTTGTGGCATTGTTGTTGCTGCAACATGTGGCACGCTTAATTATGACGTTGAAAAGTCACAACGACAATGTCAACAGTTAAATTATGAGCTCAGAACAACAGGATGAAAAATAATATTTTGACTTTAAGTTCCGCGATTAAAAGATATATCCCTGAAAGGAGTGAGAGAGAGAGAAAGAGAGAGAAGTTGTTGATAGAGTAAGAAGCATATAGAACGAGATCTTTGCTAAAGGTGAGACTGTAACTAGAATTTATTGTCTCTGAGGCGCCTGAATGAAGATCCTTAACAACATTTTTCTAATATTGACGAATAAAAGATATTTCCCGGAACAGAGTGAAAGAGAGAGAGAGAGAGACATATGGTTTTCAGAAGTTGTTGATAGAGTTAGAAGCATGAGATCTTTGCTAACAATAAGACTGTACCTATAATATATTGTCTCTAAGGATCTTCCTTAACAAACTATTTCAAATATTGACAATATTATAAAGAAAAGCTTTTGAAATTTTCCTCTCCAAAGCATAATTCAATTTCAGTTCGGTTTTCGACCAATATATAGTAGGCTGATTTGTAGGAAGGTCTGCTCAGATTGTTTAATGCTTGTTTAAACACAATTATTGCAAATTTGGTGTTTATATTTTCTAAGTTATAAAATTTTAGCCAATTTCCTGGTATATAATTTTTATAACAGCTACAAGATATCATAATTATATTTTAGTAGAGTTTTTTTTATTAAAACCTTTACATTACAATGCCACTTTAACTCGATTTCCAAAGATTACCTTAAGTAATCTAAGTTTTACCATAGCATAACCAAAACTTCAAATTTTCAAGTCCCATAACATTTTTTAACGTTAAAACCAATATAAGTTATGGTACATAGTGAATTTGGGGGCCTCGGTGGATCAGTGGATAGCGCATTTTCCCGCCAAGCAAGCGTAAAACAAAGACCTTTAAGGGAAGGAAGCGGAAGAAATGGAAAATAGTGCTTCAGGCTGTGGCCCGATGGGGTTTTTATGCCTATATTATTATAAAATGGTGAAATTAATAAATTTGAAATATTCCTATAACGTACATCTGTATATGGACAGCATATAGTCGGAATATAGCTTAAGATTTTCCTACCCAAAACCATGATTGATTGGCAAAAAATGAACTATATGATATATGTATATGCCATACCAACGCCTAAAAAAAAGCTTTTCCTGCACAAAACTATGGTGAAATTGACAAACCTGAAATGCTTCTAAGCTCTACTTTTGTATATGAACAGATTAGAGTCGGAATATAGGTTAAAGTTTTTCTCGCAAATCTAGGATTCTTAGGTATATAAGGTCTATAAAAAAGCTTTTTCCGCACTACAAAACTTTAAGCTGTTCATCTCCAACAAGTTATAGGAGTTGCAAACTCAACTGCATATTATTATTATATATATTGTCGACTTCCTAGACTCAATTATCTTTCCAGTTTTCTCCGAAATTCTATTCAATTTTCACAAAGTGAACAGCTGTCACATCTATAGATATTACTTAAGCATCTGAAAATCACGACTCTCTCTCTTTCCCTCTACATCCCTCTCTTTCGACTGTCTGCAGCTGGTTGCAAACAATCTCATAACTTTATGAAGCCCCTTTGAATATGTTTTATGGGTTGTTGGGTAAAAAAAAAGCTAAATTTTCTGCCAAGTTTTTAGCCGAATGACGTCATACGCCAAGGCGTCGCCGCCCTTTGTTGTAGTTGTTGTTGTTGTTGTACTTGCTGCATATTTTAATCATTTTAGCAGAAGAAGCACAACCAAAGCATCTCTCTCCATCTCCCTCTCCATCTCCTTCTCTATCTCCCCCTCGCCCCTTTCATGAACTTTATCCAGCAACTGAAAGTTGCTGTTGGCATTGAAAAACTTTTACTTTGCCGCATAAGTAGGTTGCTCCAATGTCTATCTGTCTACCCGTCTACCCGTCTGTCCGCCCGTCTGTCCGCCCGTCTGTCTGTCCATCTGTCCATCTATCTAGCTCTTTTGCTCTTTGTTATTTCGCACTTGCGAAAGTTCAAGTTCATGGCAAATATGTAGTATATTTTATGATTGCCTTAAAGGTTTAAAGCTTTAAAGACCATTTTCTCTTATGATTGAAGCTGCTTCAATCTTTGGCGGCTTCTTTTGAGATGATTTTATATTGAAATTTCAAATACAATATAAATAATTTTGTAATAAATCTTTAATCTTAAGTCTTAGAGTAAAGCCTGATATTATATTTTGCTTAATTTTCAAAAGGCCTTTGTTTGTTTGGTCACATCATACGCTGAAGTTCCAAAAATGTTGGGTTAATATATGCATTAAGTCTAAAGCTATTTAACCTGCATGAAAGAAAGTGAAATCTGTTCTCAAAAGCTTCTAAATTAGTTAGTGAAAGCTTCTAACTTTCCTACTAAATCCTGAAGAAAAAGAAAGGTTCTATATTTTTTAATGCAACAGATTTTTCTTCTTAGTTCTGAAGCTAATTTTTTATAAATTATCATAAAAGTATCACAAAAATTTTGGGTTAATTTTTGATTCAAGTTTAAAGCTACTTAATCCGCATGAAAGCTTCCGTCCCCGTTTAGGAAATGCTGTACTTAAAAGCTTCTAAATAAATCAGTAAAAGCCTCTAAATTTCTTACTTAATTCTGAAGAAAAAGGAAGGTTCTAAATTTGTTTAGGGGAAAGCTTTTTGTTGCTCAATCTGAAGCTCCTTAATGATCATAAAAGTTAAAGCTCCTGTTTAGTGATATATGTTTAATATAAGTTCTCAAAATTTCAATTAATGTTTCTTAAGGTCTTAAGGATATTTATTCTTGGGAAATCTAAAGTTGTTTGAGCCTCAGTAAAGTTAGGACTTTTCCGCCACATTTTTAATCTATTGTTGAAAGTCGCTAATTTGCTATAAATTTCTGAGACAGTTTGAGACTCAGAAAAGTTCTGGGTTTTTTCTTTTGTAAATTTGCTTTAGTCTCAAATCTGAAGCTGATTGTCGTAAAAGGTAAAGTTCTTGTTTGATAATACAGTGAAACTTCTCTACAGTGAACAGCGACAGTCGCCTGAAATATGTCCATTATTGAGAGGTGTTCACTAATGGGAGTTTCATTTACATGTTTTTTTCCCCCGTTCCCAAGTTTTGTCCATTAAAAGGAGGTGTCCACTTATGAGAGTGTCCACTGTAGAGAGCTTTCACTGTACATGTATGTATAACTTCTATATAATGAAGTGATTTTCTGGTCCCGTCAAGATTCATTATAGGGAAGTTCGACTGTATTTTTGAAAGTCGCTAATATTTTATTTAATATTAAAGCTGTTGGTTTCTGAGAGTATTTTTGGCTATTTTTCAGTGAAAGCTTTTTTCAGTCTGAAGCTGCTTGTCATAACAGATTAGGCTCTTGCTTAGTGAAACTTTCACATTATAATTGAATTATAAAGCTGTTTGAAAGTCAAATCTGTGCTGAAAAGCTTCTCAATTTGAGTCAAAGCTATTTGAACTCCAGAAGAGCTTCAGCACTTATATGTTGAAATCTTTTACTCAAAGCTTCTAAATTTCAGCTAATTGTTTACTTAAGTCAAAAGCGCTTTGATCCTAGCTCGAAAGCTTTTTGGTTTTAAGCTTTTTTGTATTTTTTACTCAATGAAATTACGGTAATGTGGAAAATGCCGTCATTTGCAATGCCAAATGAAAATGAAAAGCACTTCTAGACGAGGCAATTAGAATGAGCCAGTTAGTCAGTTAGATGGATGGATGGATGGATGGATGGATGGTTGGATGGCTGGATGGTTGGATGGCTGGATGGCTGGATAGATAGACAGACTGGGCTGACTGACTGGCAGACATGAAGACAGTTAAGTTAAAGCAATGCCAGACAGTGCCGACAAGGCGACAAGACTGAGTTTGGACGGACAAAGGTTGTTGGTAAATACCAAACAGTCGGCAACATGGGCATAGAATAATGTCTATGGACTAGACTAGCGAGACGCTCTGTTGTATCACCTTATAATGCTACACCCCCTCCCCTCCCCCCTCCCACCAGACTAGACAGAGTCAGACAGACTGAGACACACACACAGAAGGAACAACCTGAGTCATATGCTATACGCATTGAAAGAGTCTCAGACAGAGAGGCTCAAACCAAACCAAACACGCTGACAACGACAGGCTGTTGACTACCCAGCTTAAAATGTCTGCACAGCTGTTTTATATATATAAATATATATCTCTATATATGTTCAGATATAGCTATATATATATATCAAGACATATATATATGTCTGTCTGTTCCATCAACAGTTGAAGTTGCAAGCATTACACACACATTGCCATCGACATAATTTTAATGTTGCCAGACAGTCAGACAGACGGACAGACAGAGCTGCCAGATGGACGGACAGACAGCAAGGCGCACAGAAGAACGTGCAGGACAACAACGTCGCCTGCCGCCTGCCGCCCGCCGCCTGCGACAACAGTTAGTCGTTGGCAAGTTGCAAGTCGCCTGCAAGTTGCAAGTTGCAGGTGAATGTTGAATGAATGAATTGTGGCACAGCAAATGAGTAGGAATGCAACTTGAAATGGGGCAGAGCGCGCGCGCCGCGTCGCGTCGCGTCGTGTCGCGTCGCAACGCGTCTCCCATTCGGTTGCACATTAAAATTTTGTTTTATTCCTGACAATTGCAAGCGACTTCTTTGCGTTTTTTAATTTCGTTTTCTTTTGTGCATATTTTTCTCATTTATTCTACCCTAACTGCGGGTAACACTGACCCAATGGGTGCCAATAAGCCAAAGGCAAGCATCAGTGAGGGTATTACTAACTGCTGGAGAGCCCGAAAACTTATATCCTGAGAGCTGGGGGGGACTAAAAGAAACCGAAATCCTAAGTTCTTAAACTTTGTATGCTCATAATTCCTATATTCGTTGAGCTATACTTTTCAAATTCAATATACAAGTTAGTTGTTGTATTATCTACCTATATACCAAATTTCATCACGATTGTTATGTTGCCATAGAACTGAAATTCATTTATGTCTATATTTCCTATGTTACTTGAGCTTTAATTTTCAAATTAAAAATATATATAACATTTTATATTAAGAAACGATGCACCAAATTTCAGAACGATGCTTACTTTTCAAATTAAAGATACAACTAAAATGTTGTATTAGCTACCGATATATTAAATTTCAGCACGATTCTTTTGTTGCCATAGAACACAAATTTATTTTTTTTTACAATTCCTATGTTCATTGAGCTATTCTTTCCAAATTAAATATACAACTAAAATGTTGTATTAACTACCGATATACCAAATTTCAATACGTTTCTTATTATTTAAAATAACTAATATGCATTTATGTCCATAATTCATATGTTTTATAAGCTATTCTTTTCGAATTTGATATACATCTAAAATTTTATATTAATTACCGATATACCAAATTTCACCACGATTGTTAAGTTTTCATGGAACTGAAATTGGTTTATGTCCATAATTTCTATGTTCTTTGAGCTATTATTATTATTAAATTTAATATACACTTTCAATTTTACATTAACTAACGATGCACCAAATTTCAGAACGATTCTTACATTTTCAATGAGCTGATATTCATTTATGTCCATAATTCCTATATTCCTTGTACTATTATTTTCAAATTTAATATACAACTACAATTTTATACTAAATACAAGTATACCAAATTTTAGAAAGATAGGCCTAAAAACACCAGAGTTATGCTATGTTCAAGGACATTTTATATATTCTGCAACTTATAGTTGAAGCAAAATTGGGCATAGTCATAAATCCCCACTAAAACAAACATTTTTTACAAATATTTTTTAGAAATGTTTCTGTTCACCCTTCAGTGCTTGGTAAGTGTATAAAATCGTCGTTATGCTCCCCAAACGGAAACCTACTTGTTTTTATTTTCATTTTTATTTGTTTCTCCTTCTGTCTGGGAACCCTCCCGTTTCGGCCTTATCGATTGTGTCAGTCAGACCAAGTCCTACTCGCGGCTCGCAGCTACCGGCGCGCTGCTGCGGCACGCAGTGGCATTGCCTAGTTATGATAAGCAGCCGAAGGACTCTGAGGACTCTGAGGACTGCAAGGACATCACAGTTGTTGCCATGCGTGACCGACGACGCTGTTGACAATAAATTTATGCAATTATCAACAACAACAACTGCATCATCAGCTGCATTTGCAACCGTTTTTTGCCAGATCTGACAATAACAAAGGGTATCTGGCACTTCGAGCATTGTCTGTGTCTGTGTGGGTTCTTACGAAGCCTAAGAAACTGCCTGTCTTGCCATTTATTAGAAACAGCGGAATTTCGCAGTCGAGCGTTGACGGCTGCGCGACAAATTCGTTGAATTTATGAAATTTTAGAACCTTCGCCTTATATGCATATACATCCATATATATATATATATATATATATATATATATATATATA
>JBANCY010000445.1:0-33094 GCA_037040045.1 Phorticella flavipennis | reverse complement strand
ATATATATGATATATATATATATATATATATATATATATGACACCTATCAGATATGACTTCAGTTACCTGAGACAACAGAAACAATTCAACCTTCATTTCGCATGATCGTAATTGAACCGTTTGTTTATACCCTGTAAGAACTGTTATAATTCGATCCATAAACATAACGGTACACTATGGTATAAGCACATACCATAATCTTTTATATACATAAGGCCTAAGACCTCTAAGAGTTGCCTAGAGTTTGTTAAGCAGTCCTTTTTGATAAAGGGTATTCCATTACTTTGAAACTCAAATGGTTCCGAATTTTGCCAAATATTTCCTTATCTTCATAAAAACGCATAATAGGAAATCGATTAGAAAACTATAAAAGAGAACTATAATGCTATATGTTAGTATGTAGCTGCACATGAAGACTATACAGAAAATTGTCCTATTATAACCTTCCCTAATTACCTTCCGAAAATTTTATAAGACGTCTGCACATCTATGACCATATCATCAAGTAATCCCAAAAATTGGCTAAAGACAGAAAGATATATGCATTCAGAATAAGTTATGATAGACATAGAAGGTTAGGATAGGTTAGGAGTTTTTCAAAATATTTTATTTCCTTCGAGGTCACACAATAGGATTATGTTTGAAAAATTCTCACGAATATGCTAATTATGCCCAACCTCATTTTCTCTATGTTATGGCCTTGGGAATGGTCCGAACTACCGATGCATTCATGAGGTTGAAGGTTATAATCATCTACGGAACATTACATAGGTATTACCCATTGTGCAACAGCACAGACCCCAGTTCTGGTGAATCGATCTTAAGATTTTTACCATCGACTTGGAATTTAAGATTCTACAATTCGACAATTGGAGAATGTTGTCCATTTTAGTGTTGCTACTATTTCGCGGAAAAGTATCGATAACGCAGGTTATATTGATTAAAATATCGTATTCTGTCGAAGACTGTATATTTCCAAGTAGAAAAAACATCCGGACTGAACTGTGTTCCCAACTATATATCAGTGGGGGTCTGCAAAGACGAGTTAAAGAAATAGGACCCAACTTCGTCTATTTGGAATCATTATATGAAAACGAAAATTCCACAACTAACAAGAATTATCTTTTTCATTAATCTAAAGATTAATCCATGCGAATCTTTCTGCCAAAATGAGGCTCCTTTTGTCGCCTAAGCAAACACGTTCCTTAGGCTCCTTAGGTCCCTCTCAGGTCGGTGATTTATGAGCTACATTATTTTATACCTGGAGATGCAGGAGACAGGATTGTCATACGAATTCATCCTCATTCTCATTCTCATCTATGTCTTTGTTTTAGAACCCTTGGGATTCTGTTTACCTGGCTGAATTCCGAGTTATTGACCCACCCCTATAAAGCTTCGTTCTTACCTGAGTTATAATGATCTTTGGTGGCTCGCCTCATAATGATCTTTAGAGTTCTACCTGGAATCCAGGTAGCTAAACTACCTGGTTGATTGCAGACGGAATTCTTGGGAAAGGAGATTTGCAATTTTGAGAAAACATTTGTTTACCGATTAACTATAGATAGTGTTACCAAAGTTTGACTGAATAATAATAGTCAATGTCAGCTAAAAAAAAATATGCTATAGATATGAGTAAACCGATAGTTTTAGCAACATTTGCTGTTCGAAGTATCGAAGAAATCAAAAAATGTCCAATGTGAGCTGAAAACGCTTGCTATAGTATCGATTTGAAGATATCGATTGTTTTATTATTTTTATTATAAGTAGATTTTATGTCAAAAGCAAATTATTCGATTTTATTGATGTTATACTAGCTTATAGTTTTGAATGTGTTATCGATAGCTTGTAAATAAAACGCAAGTAGCGCTATACCTAGTAACTCTAACATTATTTGCCAAGTATCGGTATACACCTTGTTATCGAAAAAACTCATCATTATCGATACTTTCATATGCTGTCATATTTTGTGCCTTTGACATCGGGACATTAGAGGCATTAGTTTTAGATCGTTACATGTAAGAGAAACCCATTGCGATCTTCGAATTTCGGATCCTAAATTCCGAATCAAGGCTGAAAACATTAGGATTGATTCACTTTGGGAACATAATATCGATAAGTTGAGATAACTCTACATTGCCGATACTTTTCCGACATATATTTTGGATCGCTACATTTGCATTTTGGATCCTTAATTCCGAAGCGATGGTGAAAACATTAAGATTGATTCAGCAAAACTCGGGTCTGTGGGCCCTTAGTATCCATTAAATTATTATATGGTCATAACAACCCTATCGGGTCAAAGCCTGAAGCAACATTTGTCTTTTCTTTATTTCTGCTTCCTTCACTGAAGACTTTTTTTTCGTGGGTGAATTTCAAATCCTACGCCACAACCTAGTTTTTCTAGGAGGGTTAGGAGTGGGACTCGAATCCACACCCCTTGTTTGACGGAACAGTGCGCTATCCACTGGTCCACCGAGACCCCTGTCTATAAGTTGAAAAAATCGTCATAATTTTGGCTATATTAAGGCTAGGCATATGAAAATAGGTATATATATCAGATATATCTATATACATAAGACAATTCATCAAATTTCCGCTAGAAATATAATCTCGAATAGTTCATAGTTCAGCACTATAAGAACTAAAATATGGCAGCCCCTGTGACCCTTACACTATTAACACGTACCGCTCCGGCACCCCCTGCGTTTTGGCATGCTTACGCAGCGTTTATTTCATGTATTTCGCACAGTTTATCGGTTGTGAATAAATTGAAATCGAGCCATAAAAAGAAAATTGGTTTTTCATATGGATTTTCTACTTGCTTTCCGTTTTGCGCTTTTCTTCGTGACGCGTTGCACAGCGAGAGAAAGAGAGAGAGAAAGAAAGAAAGAGGGCGAGAAAGAGTGCAAGACAAAGAGGGAGAGAGCTATATAGATGTAGCTATAAGCAGTATATAGCTATATGTATGTGTGTGTGTTAAAATGGCGCTAGCTCTGCTTCTGCTTCTTCTTCTTTCGCTTCTTCTATATGTACAGATACGAAATATGAATATAATAGCTATAGCTATAGTTATAGATACATATACATATATATAGATGTATATATATAATTTATAATCTACGAAAAGCAAAATCAAAGGGAATTTGCAAAAAGAAAGACTGGCTAAAGGGCAGGCGTGTTGGAGCGAGATGGCAAGTGTGGGTAAAAGTGTTGACACTTTTTTTTTTTTTTTTGGTTAAATGCCAAAAATAATGATAACAAGAAGAAGAAGAAGAAGAAGGGGAAGAGTCCGTTGAACCGGAACTAAGACAATTTTGGCATTGGACAAGGGATGAGAGGAAGTGTGGCACGCCACAACACTTGTTGGCATTTGCCACACACACACACAAACACATAGAACGTTGCCACCCACTCGAAAACCTAACCTCAAAATCCAAAAACGGCACCCCGCCTGCTGACCGCAACTGTAAAATATACATGCATATGGATATAAATACATATATATAGATATATATAGATATATAGTTATAGATACATACATATAGACACAAACATATAGATATATACATATAGATACATATACATGGCGCCTCGGTAGACCAGTGGATAGCGCACTGTTCCGCCAAACAAGAGGCTGTGGGTTCGAGTCCCACTCATGTCGATAGGCACGACTCTCCCAGAAGACTCTGGCGTAGGATTTGAAATCCAACCACGTAAAAAAGATCTTCAGTGAGAGAAGCAGAAATTAAGGAAAAAAAAGTGTTTCAGGCTTTGACCCAATAGGGTTGTTATGGCCATATAGATACATATTTATATATAGATACGTACATATAGATACATATGTATAGATATATAGTTACAGTTATAAAGTTGCGTATTAGAAAACATAGAATACCGGGCAATGCCGCACAGCAGCTGCTTTGGCTACATATAAACCTTACATACATATATGTATATAGCATATATATATATATATATCTATGTGCAGCATGTATAATCTGCCATGATCTCTGACAACTCCAAAAACAACAACAACAACAACAGCTCAAAGTCTTCTTAATGAAAAAAAAGGTCAAAGTATCTCTGGCTCTCAAACATATACAACTCTCTCTCTCTCTCTCTCACACACACACACAAACACACACACACAGACAGCTGGCAACGTTGCCGCAGCAACAACAACAACACTTATAAGTCGCAGCTGGCTACACTCATACACACACACAGACGAAGAGCGGTGAGAGAAGAGAGCGCGCTCTAAAAAAAGAGTTAATGGAGCGAGGGGTTAGACGAAAGGCTGGAGAGTGAGCGTGGGGGGGAGCACAGTTACAGCCACATAACAGATACATGCACAAAAAGGTAACAACAAACACATACACACACACACATGCACTAGCATATATATACATATGTATATGTATGTATATATGTACTCTATGCCAGCGGCCACCAAACTGAGGGCCGCAACAACAACAACAACAACAACAAATTAAGCAGCAGCAGAAGAAGCAGCGGCAGCAGCAGCAAAAACAACAACAAAAAACTATGCGTTGCAGCGAAGGTCGTCGTCTGTCGCTTGACGTCGACTGCAGCAGAGGCAGCGGCAGTAGCAGCGACGGCAACGGCAATGGCGGCGAAAATGGAGAATTCCAGAGAAAATCGAGAAAAGTGCATTAAATTTTCGTAGTTGTTTTTGTATGCTTAAAAAAACACACACACACACATACAGATACAATACATATATATATGTATATAGCTCAGTACATATACCTATATATCTATCTATATGTATGTATATAGCATATACGGTTTTATCTATGTGTTTCTTCTTGATAATATCCGTTCAATTGCTCGAAAAAGCTTTAGTATATAGCATACATATACATATATATACATATAAACATATACATATACATATACATTTGTATATAGTTAAGAACAATTCCCTAGAAACACATGAAAATCGAATATTAGTTGACGCCGACTTCAGCAGCGGCAGAACAAAGCATAAAGTGCGCTTAGTGCTACCCTCTCTGCTGTTGTATATCGATAACTTTTGCAGACAAGGTGGCCACCTTTATCATAGAAAGTGCATGGATCTCGCGCAAATATCGATATACACATGAATCCCGATAATTCGATGCAAAGGGGATTGAAATTTTTTTTTCGATTTAGACGAGTTTTTGATTTAACGAGTTTTCTATATATAGGGTTTTTTCAGGGGACTAGAAATTGAGTCGAATTATCGAGATTTTCGATTAAGCGGGGGACAAATTATCGAGATTCCACTGTATTTGAAGTAAACAAATTTTGAAATATTCCTAGGAAAATTGGTATAAAGGGCATAATAGTTTTGTTGGACGGCATCTAACAGGCAGTAGGAGGCGTGGCAAACCCCATCAAGTAGACATATTATTGATCGATATAGCCATGTCCGTCCCGTCTGTCCGATTTGTGTAACGCATTGATTTTCGAGATTATAAGAACTTGAGACACCAAATTTGGCATAAAGATCCCTTTATACCATACGCTGATGAAGTGTGGCGCATTTCATGGTGCCACACCTCCTTCGTCCGATAAACGATTAAAACTATTTTCGATAAAATGTCCATAACTTTTGCATTTATAGAGCTTTTGGCTACAAATATGATGATGATGATGAATTTGAACTACAGCATGGGTTTTCTCAAAATATTGATATTATAGTTATTATTATTTATATATGGCTATGACAACTCCTATCTATGAAGAACACTTTTTTCGTGGGTGGATTTCAAATCCTACGCCACAACCTAGTTTTTCCAGGAGGGTCATACCCATCGACATGAGCGGGACTCGAACCCACACCCCTTGTTTGGCGGGACAGTGCGCTACCCACTAGTCCACCGAGGCCCCAATACATATATGCAATACGTAAAACAAATTTGTTTCAAATTTTGGATGCTAGCCAAGAAACGATTTTCGATAAAATAGCCACAACTTTGGCATTTGTAGAATTATATGCTTCTAATTTGATATATAGGATTACGAATATAAACTACAAAATGGAATTGCCGAAAATTTTGATATTATATTGCCATAGCAATCCCTATTGTCTTCCTTTTTGCTTACTTTTCTGAAGATTTTTTTGTATTCCTTTATTTCTAAAGTAACTTAGGGCCTCTACATCATCATTGCGTTGAAACTAGAACTGGAAAATATTGATAAACACATATGTTACTTTCGGGGTTTGTTCGGGCAAACACTCGGGACAGTCATGTGTGGTCCGTCAGGGATCTAATTTTCAAATTTCCATTTAAAACATTTGGCAAAATAACAATTTTTATTGCAAAGCTTTGATGTGTCTTCAGTTATTGAAAAACATCAATATCTTGCTACGAATATGGATTATATCGATATCAGTCATTATAATCAATAATTAATATGTATTAAATATAATCTTTTTTCCAATCGTCTATCTACGAAATTTCTCAGGTTTAAGTCGATAAATCGAAAAGAATGAATAATAGGGATCCATTCAAATTATATTATATGAGCGCTTTGTATAACCCCATAGAAAAACCGTGCCTAACCGTATCAAATGGAATGATCTGAGTGAATTGATCTTAGATATTAGATCTTAGATCTCCAATATTTTTAAGCTTCCGACCAAAATTTGGAAGTATGTTGAGAAATGTTCCCATTTAAATAGATAAACGTTGACATATTGTGAAACTTTTTGGTTTTTAGTTAGCTACCAATTTTAAAGTAATCAAAAATTTGCATATATATCGGGTTCTATAATGACAGACATGAAAGTCGATAAAAAAAATCAAGACAAATTTGAATGATCGATAATATCTACCATCATTTTTAGGTTAGATTCAAATGCGTAGCCTAAGCATAAGTATTGAATCATATCTATGCTCCAGAAATCCTTCCTCGATTATTTTCACAACGACATTGGATAGAATTATTTTCGAATATTGTTTACTGATCAAGCATATATATACATTATGGGGTCTGCCACGCCTCCTTCTGTCGTTTATATATTTGCACAAGCAAACACCATAAGACGAATTTTCAATTGGGATCAGGGTATAAAAACACCTAAATATCGATACTATTGCAGCCACCACTATGGGGCCTCGGTGGACCCGTGGATAGCGCACTGTTTCGCCAAAGAAGGGGTGTGGGTTCGAGTCCCACTCATGACCCTCCTAGAAAAACTAGGCTGTGGCGTAGGATTTAAAATCCAACCACATAAAAAGGTTCTTCAGTGCAGGAAGCATAAATAGAGGAAATTAGTGCTTCAGGCTTTGACCCGATATGATTTTTATGGCCATATAATAATAATAATAGTAGCCACGAATGAGGTCAAATACTATCGATATAATATAATTACCCACGCTATTGGAAACCAATTTGGCAACCGGTTTATTGAGTTATCGATATACTTATCGATATACATATTCCTGGAATTTCAATAAGCCTTAACTTCTCCGTCGCCCCTCGTTCTGCTTTTAAACATTTTCGGTCGTACGCGTGTGCGTGTCGACCTCCCTCCACCGCACCTGCTGCTTGCAGCACAAGCCACAACTCTGACCCAAAGATGGCGTTGCCACAGCGTAGAAATTGCCATAAAGCAGCAGATGCTAAACGCTTCGTGTGGGAAGGGGGGGCGAGAGAGTGGGGGCCGACGGATGTCCGCTGGGCAGCTGGGCAGGGTCGAGGGGGCGTGACCAGGGCGCAGGGGGCAGCAAATTAAAAGCAAATTTGTATTTGCCATTTCGAACACAAAAACAACAAAAAGCCGAATGCCGAATGCCGAACGACGAAGCCAAACGAAGCCAGCCGAAGCGACCGAAGCCGAAGCGACCGAAGCCGAAGCGAGCTTTTAAAATGGGAAATTTTGTGACCCCCCGCTTGTCCCCGCCTGCCACCCACGACCCCGGACACCAGCAGCCGAGGGTATGCAAACGTCGACGCCGACGACGACGCCGACGCCAACGCCAACGCCACCTCTGCGTCACAGCACAGACACGCTCGCTCGCTCGCACACGCAGCGGCACTCGCTAATGCTGTCTTGCTCCCTCGCTCTTCGGGTGTCGCTGTGTGTGTGTGTGTGTGTGTGTGTGTGTGTGTGTGTGTGTGTGTGTTGAGCTGCCAAAGTCGTTGCGAAGCAGCGTCATCGTCCCCGTTGCCCGCCGCTCTCTCTCTCTCTCTCTCTCTTCCTGTCTCCGCCTCTGCCGACCAGCCCCTGCCTCCTCCTGCTCTTGCCATTTCCTCGCCTTCTCTCCGGCCGCTACCTACCGTTTACCATTGCGCAGCACGAAGCGGGGCCTGGCCAAGAGGCTATGCCAGTGGTGTGTGTGTGTGTGTGTGTGTGCATGTGTGTGTGTGTGTGTGTGTGTTTAATGTTGGGATTTTCTTTTATTGTTGTTGTTGTGTTGCTGTTTCTTTTTTGTTTCGCTTTTTGTTTTTGCGTGTTTTATATATGTATATGCTATATATATATATATATATATATATATATATATATATATTTCTTCGTAAGGTAATAGAAGCGTTTGTTTATGGCCGTAACTGTACCTCTTGGCGCGCGCGCAGCGGTCTGTCTTCTGCGGGGGGTTGTGCATGGCGAAGGGGTGGGAGGCATATAGAGTATGCGAATCGGGTAGGGGCGGGTCAAGGGTCATTTTTCTGCGATCATGCGAAGTTTGGGGAAGGAAGGGCTCTCGCGGATGGCCTGTTCTGATGATCGGTGCAATTGCAGCTCCAGTGTTGCCAACTTGCCTCAAATCTGGCTTTTTTATCGCTCTAATTTACCAATTCAGCGCCAGTGTTGCCAATTCTGCGTTTTTCTCTCCATCTCTGCCTCTTTTGTAGCTCCAATTTTCAACTTCAGCTCCAGTGTTGCCCATTCTGTTTTTTCCCCGTCAAATCTGGCTTTTTTGGTATCTCCAATTTTCAACTTCAGCGCCAGTTTTTCCCACTCTGCTTTTGCCCAGTCAAATCTGGCTTTTTTGGTAGCTCAAATTTTCAACTTTAGCTCCAGTGCTGCCCATTCCCGTGAAATCTGGTATTTTTGTAGCTTTATTTTACGTTGCCAATTCTGCATTTTTCCTGTTAAATCTGGCTTTTTTGTAGGTCAAACAGCGGAAAATGTTCTGAAAATGCGTGAAGCATTTCTATCTATCGTTTTTTTATATACCTCAAGATTTTTTCAGTCACATTTCATATGGAAATGTATAAAAAGTAGCATCTGCATAGAAATGTTTTCCCGAAAAAATTGCCGATAAAAATTCTGGAAAACAAATATTTGGGGCCTTAGCGCCATATAATGAAAACCACTTTGTCAAGTCGGATAATAATATGGGATTTAACATATTGAATTGGAAAGTTTATAAATACTTGAGATTCATTATTCTATCGATTTACCATATTTTCTAAGGATCGCATTTCTTTATCATATAGCTGTCATATAACGAAAGCCATGTTTTTCAAGCTATTCCCTTGAATTCTTTTATTTTTTTTGCTCTCATCAATCTATGCATACCCCTTCCGAAAGTATATCGGACCGGGTCTGCCATCAGGTCGTGCCGGGCCTTTAAATTGTCTCAATGTCAAAATTTTTGCCGAATTTCGAAATATATAGATATAGATCTAGAACTTGCTTCAAAGTGCAAGCCCTGAGCAAAATATTGGACCGAGCGTACCACGCCCCATACCGCCCAGTTGTCTATCCCCACATTTGGATAATGTCAAGAAAGGTGATGAGTTTTGGATAGGCAGCCACCGCAAAGCTTACAGCCCAGATGTGGCCCCTCCGAACTTCATTTGGTTTCCTCGCCTAAAACGACGAATGATTGGAAAGAATTTCAAGACAACAGAGGGGATTCAAGGTCATCCCGTAGAGTGGCTAAACACTGTTGTTATACATACTACAGAAATCATTATATAGTCTTTTCTGTTTTAAATACAAGTAATTTCATAATAATTATATTATCTATTTATTACATCGGAGGTTCGAATCATCGTTGGGGCCAAAACTTTATAATTTTTAGACATTTTTTACCAATTTTCTTATGTGTTTCTTGAGCAATAGAAAATGCTTGCTGATTTCTTTTATATTGTTATTATGCTCATTTAAATGTTCATAGAATAATTATAATAAACTAATTACAATAATTAACACAAATTGCGGGCCATTTAAATTGACCTCCATATTTAAATTTTTGGCGCCAAGCAGTGCAGTGCTTACCCATTAGCGGAATGTATAGGTAATCGGCAACGTTGCCACCTGCAAGGCAGCACTCAGATTTCAGTGTGCACTCAAAGTTTAAGCTTATTGACTGCCGCCACATCTTGAATTGTTATCGATAACACAACTAGCGCGCTTGACAGATGCGAAAGCTAATCGCAGGGCGACAGCACGTTCTACAAATAAATGCTAATAAAACATTAAAATTTCTATATAATAATTTTAATAAATTTAGCAGAATGAGCGAATCGTCGATTTTTCCACCCGATCAGCGAAATGTGGAGATTAAGGCGAAAATACCCGGCGGCGTGATGGAGTTCCAACGTCGCCTGGACATCGCCCGACGCCTGTGCGGCAACAACGGCGAATTGATCGTGCAACGCGATGTCTTCTTCATTTCGCCGAAGGGCGGGCGTCTCAAGCTGCGCTATCTCGAGCCGCCGGCCAAGTCGCAGTTGGTCTTCTACGACCGACCCGATATACCGGGACCGAAGATGTCACTCTTCAATAAGATCGAAGTCGATGAGCCCGAGGTGCTGGATAAGATCTTGACCCAGACCAATGGCACACTCGGTTTTCTGGAAAAGAAACGGATGCTCTTCATGTTCGGACAGACACGCATCCACATCGATGACGTCAAAGATCTGGGCTACCACATGGAATTCGAGGTGTGCCTGCGTCCCGAGCAGCCGATGGACGAGGGCCAGACCATCGCCGAGGGGCTCATGCAGACCTTCGGCATTACCGTAGAAGATCTTATCATAGGTTCCTATTTCGACAAAAAGAACGATGGCGTCTACTAATATGATGCGATATATAGATAAAGATATATCGTATATATAAACAAATACAAATCTCAAACCCACTTGTGCTCATCTATCTCTTTCTTACATTGTATTGTTGTCTCTGTCGTAGCAGAGCTATTGTCTTTGAAATTTGGACGGCATTACGCGTTCCAATTTTTTCAAGCAAATAGTTTATTTTAGTTTATATTGTAATGGGTTCTATTGAATCTTAGACCTTGATTATTATTATATGGCCATGACACGCCTATCGGGCCTATCGCCGCAACCTGGTTTTTCTAGGAAGGTCATGCTAAGAACATGAATGGGACTCGAACCCACAGCCTCTTATTTGGCGGGACAGTGCACTATCCACTGGTCCACTGAGGCCCCATCCCAGACCTATGGGCTGTAAATCGTGATTGCCTCTAATTTTGGGGCCCATTATTTGGGTAAGCTAATAGAGTTTGTATCGGAAACATATGTTTTGTCAAGTTTCAAACTTCTGGAACACTATTATATCTAGGAATACATCATGCCAAATGGAGTGTTTCTAGCTATTATAGTTTAGCCTCTAAGCCATTTTTTACCTTTTTTTTTTGTAAAATTCTACAGCATATAATTTTCGTGTTTGTGACCCAATTGATCTGAAAATTTTGGTATAGTTTTATGAAGTATTCATACAAACGACTATTTAAATTCCAAGCATTACGTTAAGAACTGTACAATTTCTGGATTAAATTGAAATTATCAGAGAATTGGATCAGATGGAGTGCTCTTTTAAAATTTTGAAAGTTTTCCATTCTGCATCTTCTACTCTTAACTCTATATATCTGTTTGAGGGTTAAAAGCAAAAGTTATAGTGATTTTATCGGGCAAAAGTAGCGTATGATCTACCCCAGCTATAGACGGATTTTCATTCCAAGCTTGGATTCTCGTAACTCTTGTAGTCTGGGAGATTTTCTAAATCATAAACCTCTGATGTTCTGAAGTTTTCATCTTTATGACATGGTTATATTATGTTAAAACAAGTAAGAAAGCTCTAGTCGCGTGAGTTCGACGAGGAGATACCCAGCGTTAACCGCCCTTCCCATAGGTGACATTTTAAACTCTTTGGCGAATAACTTCTGTTGCTTATTATCCGATTGACTTGAAACTTTCAGTGTGAGTTATCCAGTTTTTTTTTTGTCTTGCGTAAGACCCGTACAAATTCAAAGCACCTTTTTCCAAAGTTTCAAAACAATATTTTGGTTTAAAGTGAGGAACATTTATAAATGAGTAAAATTTATCGAAAGCTCTGGGACATTTTTGGAAAAAACCAAACTATCCGATATATATAGTATAATATAATAATAATAATACTTGTTATCCAATAATTTTATCGAGCTGCATTCTTTATTAATGATTAATTTGGCAAAATCTTTAACAAATGTTTTCGTATTTTTTCGTATATATCATATAATACGTTACGTTCCGTTCGATATACATACATGGATATATCAAGCTATATACGCGGCGCACACATACATAGACATAATATAATATTTACAACAATATAATAATGGCATCTACTGAACGGATTGTTTGTCCAGCTGGGGGTGGTAAGGCGGTTTTAGAGTACATAAAACCAACTTAGATCCGACTCTATATAAATGCAATTGGTTAAGAACGAACACACAAAGTTAAATAATCATATACACATACATATATATATATAAGGCAAATGATAAATATAGTACTTGGCTTACGCTAGGCTAGGAAGTTAGGATCTCTTAAGAACTATAAGGAAAAACAAAGTGTGGCAGAATTTGGTTGGAGTTTTATGCACTCTTCGATGTTGAGGTGGACGAGAGAAAATTTTCGGTGTTTGTAGGCGTAGCGTGACGAAATTTTGTATCTCTGTAGTTGGTAAAATTTTTTAGATTTATGTGAAATTTTAGAAAAGTTGGTTGGAAAACCTGGGAAATATGGACCCTTGACACTTTAGTCTCGAAAAGCGTTTGCAAATTGTATCAACTTGAATTGGGTTAGGAGCGCTATTTATAGGCGTAACGTCGTAACGCCCAAAATTTGCATGTAAATAGTTGGTATAGCTATTTAGGTATAGATGAAATTTTATAAAAATTGTTTGGAAAACCTACGAAATATTGACTTTAGAAACTTTAGTATCAAAAAGCGTATAAAATGTATAAAGTGTAGCAGTTGGAATAAGTTTAAGATCAATATTTCTATACGTAGCGTTCTGAAATCTGGTTTGTCCAAAGTTAGTAAATGTTAGCAGGTATGGAGAAAATTTTAGACTAATTATTTTAAATCCCTAGAAAATATGGACCTTAGAAACTTTGGCTTCGAAAAGTGTATAAAAATTATAAAGTGTTTCAGTTGAAATAGGATTAAGATCGGTATTTCTAGGCGTATAGTGATGACATTGGGTATGTCCATAGGTAGTAAAATAATTTAGTTAAATGTGAAATTTCGGAAGAATTGGAAATCTTGGGAAATGTGGACCTTAGAAACTTTTGCTTCGAAATCGTTATAAAATAATGAAATGCACCAGTGAGCGTTAGGAGGAGTTGAGTTAGGAGCGGTGTTTCTAGGCGTAGCGGGCTGAAATTTGGTATGTCTAGAGTTGATAGAATTATTAAGGTATATAGGAAATTTTAGAAAGATTGTTTGAAAAGTATGGTATATATGGAGCATCGAAACTTAAGTTTCGAAAAGTGCATAAAAACGTATAAAGTAGTTGGAGTAGGTTTAGGATTAACAGGAGAAACTTATGTTTAAATTGGCTGCCATTTTGAATGGATTACAGCTTTGCGATATTCTAACTAGGTTCGTTGCAGTTCCTTGTTTTTGTTTGGGGTTACCAAATTGAGCGGGGGCAAAAAAAATTCGTAAAAATTTGGGCACGCTCCCTCCCTCGATCTGTCTCCGGGAGGGAGTGCGCTTATAAGAAAAATATGAGCTGCATCATCATCTCAACCCATCAATCTGCTTTAGCAATAGGAACCAATTAGACTGATGGATATGTTCTCCGTAATGGGATCCGGTGCGGATATGGGTTTCCAATATAGCCAATTGTAGTTAACTGTAATGATATGGTTATATATAACTGATGCTTAGATGGGATCTGCTCGGTACTTACGGACAAAGGACTGCGGCAAGCGTATGGAGAGAGTGCGGCAGCGTTGGCGACACTCGCTCGTTGGACGCAAGATGATGAAACGTGTGCCGACCGCCTGATGTATATAGACATTGGGACACTCGGTTTCGGGCAGGGTATATGTGGGCGCCTGGGCGGTATCGATGGCCACGAAACGTTCCAGTGCCACGCCCATGCTGGGCAAGCGCATGGGACGCGCGAAGAGGGGACGCAACAGACGCGCGGGCAGCATGCGATTGCAGCGCCAGAGATTGTGGGCGGATGGCGCCAGCTGGGGCACGGCATGTGCCTGGCTCGTGCTGCTATTGAACTGTCCAAAGAGATCCTCGAGATTGTGCACGCCCTGATGGGTGGAGTGCACGCGGTACGCATCGCGCTGGAAGATCTTGTGATTGTTGGCATAAATCCTATAGAAATCGCCCAGATCGAAACCCTGCTGATTGCTGCGGAACATATAGGGCAGGTGCTCCACGGGCTTGCGGCAGTGTGGCAGCAGCGCCAGCTGCTTGTAGCTCCCATTCAGTTGGCTGGCGGCGCTGCTCTCGTTGCCGGCATTGGCATAAAGCTGGGCACACTCATCGCTCTCCAGCCAAACGCTCTCGACCTGCGCACACGGTGCACAACTGAGATCCTCCAGCTGAAAGAACGGATTACCCATGAGGCACGACTCGTCGTAGAGCTCGGTGAGCCGGGGAAATTGCTGGATCAACGGCATGGTCATGCGTCGCCACATGCGCATGCCGGGATACACCAGGGACTGCACCATGCGCGTATTATTCGCCCCATTCGAGCTCTCATAGCGATAGGCCACCACGCACAGCGAGAGCAGCGTCAGGTAGAACAGCCAGCAGAGGATCTTGCGCCGCCGGTCGAGCAGCTGATGCAGCACCTCCAGCTTCAGATAGGCCATCAGCGGTGTCTCCGCATTGTTGGTGTTGTCGTAGTGCGGCGCCGGACTGCGCTGCTGGAAGTACTGGAAGATCACGTAATTGTCGAAGCTCAGCGGACGCACGCCGTAATTGGCCTCCGCCAAGCGGCGCAGCTGGCGCACGGCGCTCGTGTAACGCTGCAGCAGCTGCTGCCGGCTCAGCTGCACGAAGTTCAAATCGATATCGATGTCGTAGTCCTCCATGTTGGCGCTGATGTTGCCTGATCTCGCCTGATTGTGTTGGCCGATTGCAACGCGGGCGTTGCCCCTCTTGCTGCGAAGTGTTGCAACGTTGCAATTTGCAGCCAAATGTTTTTCTTTTCTTTTTTTACTGCGCTTTGTTTGGGGTGGCGTTTTTTTGACTGCTTTTTCTACTGTTTACAGTTAATTGCTGGGCATTAACTGGCCACAGCGTCCTTTTTTGTTTTTGGCCAACTGCAATTTTATGGCCAAATCGTTTATTTACATATACCTAGACGCTTTTTTTGTTTTTGTTTTTGTTTTTGTACTGCTTTTTGTTTTAGTATATTTGCATTATTTTTGGGCGATATGGTCACTCTAATAGCTGCCATTAGTTATCGATAAATTGCAAAAAATATACTGAAATAATTGCAAATAAATTAAGAAAATAATACTAGCTTTTAGCTACTAAATTATAACATATATTTGTTTATTTTGATTTTTTGATTTAGTATATTTTTGCATTATTTATGAGAGTTAAGTTCTTTTGAGTGCTGACGGATTGCAAAAAATATACTAAATAATAAACTAAATTAATAAAATATGCCTCCTATTAATGACCACTAATTAAGCAAGCTATAAAATTTATTTGTTTACCTCTACTTAGTATATAAATAAGGCATTATGGCCAAAGCTTAACTAAAGAATTATAACATTTTTATTTTTAACTTTTATTTTACAGCTTTAATTACAATTAATCCCTAATAATATTTATATATTTTAGCTAGCTTTAAGCCAAAAGTATAATATTGATATTAAAATTCAAAAACATTGCTATTTGGCGCACAACAGTCTTGGTATCCGGCTGGAAATGCCTGCCGGTCACACTTATGTTACATTTTAAAAGTAATCCATATCTGGTCACACCACTTCAGTTCTTTGATAATCGTCTGGCTGTGCGGAATTGTCGCTGAAGAAGTAAATTTCTTTTAAGCTTTGCCAAATATTAAAATTATTTTATTTTTTTTGCCATTTGTTATAAACTTTTTACTGCTGCGTTTGCATGGTGTGACCAGAGAAGTGCAAGTGTAAATAAGCACAGGCAAAAACAACTATATACGACGTATGTGTGTGGTTCTACAGCTATGTGGCAACTCCACAAGTGTGCGTGAAATCAAAATAAAAGCCAGCAGCCTGCATTGTCTCGCGCCCTGATGGAATTATTTTATTGAATTACTAATTAAATCGATTGAGATCACATGAATTATGTATGGCCAAGTGTTGGAGTGTGTGCGAAATAATGTGAATGAAGTTGTATTACATAAGAAATTGTTAAAGTTTCGACTGCAATCGATGGTCAAATTGGAAAAGAATAGGGGGAAGACGTTGCCGTAGTGTGTTGATGATTTCATTGATGATGATGACTATGCGGTCAACACACACACATATATATGTATATATATAGATATAGTGTATTTGTGTGTGTGTGCACACATCCTACCCACTTCAGCCAGTGCTTCCCCCTTCTTGCTGGAGCAAAGTGCGGCATAAATTCTTTAGCTGGGTGGCAACGCTACTTAAGTTGACCATCAAACGGCAAACTGATTAACTGCAACTCCAATTGGAACACATGCATGTGTGTGTGTGTGTCTGTGTGTGTGTTTGTATAGCTGTGTTTATCTTTCGCCTTTTGCTTTTGGTTTTGGGCTAAACTCGTACGCCCACATTATGTAGCGCAGATGTTGCTTTGTGGGCGTGCTGGCGAGGCCAGTATATATATATATATATATATATATATATATAGATATATATACAACCAGCTATATATACATATTTGCCGTTTTTATGCTGTGGGCGCTTATGCTGGCGTTGCCACATGCAAATTACTGCATTTGCTTTGCCCTTACTCCCTGCCTCCAGTGCTGCCCATTAAATTGATAGTCAAAAATCTAGCCAGTTTTTAGCGGAATTTCGTTACTCACTCAATATAAATATAACTTGTTTACAAATTCAACATATTAGTCATGGTTAAGTTAACAATAGCAGTTATACATTCAGCTGATCTTGAAAATTGCTTCAAAGTAAGCTTTTAGGCTCAATCAAATGCTTACTTCCCCCTATTTATATCCCCTCTTTTCGATATTATTTGAAATAATTAGTTTCAATATTTCTTAAGATGTTGTCGTAGTTTGGCCTGTCCCAATTTGCCAAATTTCTTAAGAATATCTTGTCTTAGTTTGGCTTTTTTAAAGCTAAAAAGCTGCTCACACACAAGGTTCGAATCATAAGTGCAGCGCGTTTCCGTGGGTTCAATGCCCCTTGAGGTCAACAGTTTTTTAAGAAATTTCTTTACTTTGTTACTCCCCGAAGCAAATAATATAATCACTTTGTGCTGAAGTAAGAAGCATCCAGAATAATAAGTTGAAATTTTAACCAATACATCAATGTTGTCATACGACAAAAATTCGGCTTATATTTCTTGTGTTTTTAAAGTCAATCGTTTGAAATTTTACACACACCTAATATCTTATAATATCTATAGTTCCGCCAAATTTTAAAAGATTTGGACCACTATATCATATGACTGTGATGTTAATAAGAACAGGGGAGCTTTTTTTGCTCACATTTCCCATGTTTTTTAAGTTATTGGTCTTAAATTGTACACACAGCTAAGATTCAATATTGTCTATAGTTCCGCCAAATTTTAAAAGATTTGGACAACTATATCATATGGCTGTCATATGAGTAAAAGTCGGGTTTGTTCATATTTACCAAGTTTTAAAAGTGATTTGTTTCAATTTAGATACAATCTTAAGATTCCATATTATCTATTGCTCCACTAAATTTAAACTGAATTGAACTACTGTATCATATAGTTCTCCTTTTGCCAATAATTCCCCATGTTTTTTACATGTATTCCATTTATATTTTATACAAATTTAAGATTCTTTATTTTCTATTCACTTCTATTGTTTTGTGGTCCACAGAGGACCCCATATAATGTGATCTTCGATCAGCCCAAGATCATTTCCAGTTTTCTGAAATGACAGCTCAAAAAGTGCTGCCCCGCACAGTTTCTGAGCAAATTTTGTCAAATTTCGTATTGTCTCAAAAGAAAGTTCAAAAAGTGCTGCCCAGCGCAGTATTTAAAAGCTAATCAAGGTTAAAAAAAACCGGCTAACACTTTCACTGCGAATAAACATTTTGTAAGATTTATTATGAAGATTTGGCAGAATGAAAAAAGTGTTACCCTGTTTAACGTATTCCAATTTTAAACTTTTCAAAAACATAATTAAAGATACTAAAAACAAATAAGTGCGGCCAGTTTTGGCTATGTGCAAAAAGTGTTACCCAGTGCTCAATAGTTGAGTGTGTTCCATTTTGAAAAACATAAGATTGAAGATACTTGAAAACACTTTCATTACAAATTTGATTAGATTTATGAAATTTTTGCCTTCTCTAAAAAAAATTGCGTTCACATTTGGCTCTAGCAAAAAAGTGTTACCCTGTGCTCAATAGTTGAGTGTGTTCCAATTGCGAACATAAGATCATGATTCAAACAATAAATAAGTCTCCAATCTCCACTTTCCACTCGCCACTCTCCGGTTACGCTGTCTATAATTTTGCAAGGCAATGGGGATTATTCATACCGCGCCCGGAAGACGTCGGCGTGACTCAAGCTGATGCGACGCGCTATATACTTATATACATATATCCCAAGGGGGGGGGGGGGGTAGAGAGGTGTGCGGGTAAAAGAGAGACAATTGCATTGAAAGGGACGTCTTTGTCCTTTGTTTATGTTCTTCTTCTTGTTCTTCTTCATTCCTTTTCCCTACACATTCGTGCTATATAAACACCGTTAGCTGGGGCGTGAGCGAGAGCGCATGCATTGCCAATAGCTTTTGCTCTCTGTCGCACCTTAATGGCTCACCTTTATTTGTTGCTGTCGTGTGTGTGTGTGTGTGTGTGGGTGGGTGTGGGGGGGGGTGTTCAGACGTGCAATAATTGACATTTTGTCACTCATCATCAAATTTATCTGCCATTTGCCTTTGGCCCTTATTCATCAAAATTCTTCTTCTAACCGCGTGTGTGTGTGTGTGTACAGTGAAACCCCTCTACAGTGGACAGCGAGGGTCGCCTGAAATTTGTCCATTATTGAGAGGTGTCCACTAATGGAAGGTTCATTTACATGTTTTTTTCCCCCCGTTCCTAAGTTTTGTCCATTAAAAGGAGGTGTCCACTTATGAGAGTGTCCACTGTAGGGAGGTTTCACTGTATATATATGTGGTTGTGTGCGTGTGTGTTTAGTTTTTGTTGTTTGTTTTGTAGTATCGTAGGATGAGTCATTTTTTCAATTTGATTTTCGATTCGTTTCGTACGAAACACAGCGCTGATTGTATTTCTTAACAACAACAACAACAACAACAACAACAACAACAACAACAACAGAAATAAAATTAAACATGAAGCAAGAGACACCCCGACCGACCGAGGGACAAGGCAGGGCAAGGCAAACCCCAACCTGAGCAGATGTTTGTTTGCCTCGTTGAAACCCAACTGAAAACCGAACGAACCAGCATAATTATCATAAAAGCTTTTTAATATGCTCACAAATACATATATCCATCATAACCATATATATCTGTACATCTGGCAATACATTAGCCGGCATTATCCATGCCAAATCATTGACAAATATCTACCGAATTCAGTTAGTTACGATTTAGACCTATATCATCTGTCTGTCCATATGTTCTATCTGTGCTTAGTTCCTCAATTTTAAGAACTATTCTTATGAAATTTGGTACATAGATTAATCTCATTCTAAACTAGAACATTTATTAAAACCGGTCGAATCGTACCACTATATATAGCGCTACACTCGAAAAATTTGGTTTTAGGACATCTCTATATTATCTATTATAGGGGCCTCAGTGGACAAGTCCCGCTGTCCCGCTCATGTCGATAGATATGACCCTCTTGGAAAATCTTGAAATCGCAGGTTCGATTCTCCGTTGTGGCAAAGAATTTAAGTTCTTTTTTTTTTTTGCGAGTTCGAAGAGTCTTAAATATTCGGTGAGCCATAGGAAATGCTTCCTCGACTTTTGGCTAAAACTGGTTTGAGTTTTTTTGTTTAACTTTGAAAAAATCAAATCTAGTTTTATTCTAACCTTTAACTAAACTAACAAAAACTGGCTTTTGAGTTCTATGAAAATGAATTTACTTATTGACAGACTTTGCTCCTGGAGGAAATGATCAATTGTGTGATCTTTATTTCCAATTTTATAAATTAATATTTCTCGGAGAATCTAAGAGCTACGTTAACCAAATTTGTTATATCAACCCTATATCCAGAGCACTATTATGTTGTTCCTATAAAGCCTTCGAAAATTTGTTTAAATGGAGCGAGATGGGAAGTGGAACTATATGCCTGATCCTGAATACTGCAAAAGCTCAAGCGGGAAAATCCTCTGAAGCTATCCAATTGGTGTGGTATTGTCTTAGGGATTGGGCGAGTTTAGAGTTTGATTCTACAATTGATTCATGTAGCTATCGTTTGGAGATCTAATTCCTTATATTATCCAAAGATATTGTGAGTACTTTATGTATTATCACATTATCATGGAGCGGGTGAAAATATCGGGAGAACTCCTTGGATCACACTTGGTCTCTACCCCAAAGTAGAAGCCCGAGGGATTTGATTCATATAAGAATAGCTTTGTACCTAACTAGGTCTACTTATAGCTTGAGCTCGGCTTAACCAGTAAAGCCTCCTGAGCTCCAGATCTCCTCCTGACTCTCAATCTATTTCCTTTTCTTTATAATGTGAGTGTGGCAACTAAGGTTCCTCTACGGCTCAGATGGTACGATGGATTCATTCAGACTCTCTGTAGGGTGAAGAGTGACTAATCAAGGTGGACGAATGAGCCGTAAACACAGGAGCCTCATCGTTCTGAGAAACTGGATGGTTTCAAATGGTGTGTCAGGACAGTCAGGACAAATAGTTATACATAGATGAAATGAAAGAAAAATTTGTACTAATTGGAACATTCTTTTCTAATCTTCAGCAGCCGCTGGACCAGAACCCAAAACGCACCAACGCACAAACCCCCGGAGCAACAATCCTTGTAGGATTCGCAAAAGAATCGAGAAGGACGAGAAGAAGCACCACGAGAGGAACGTAATCCTCACTTGCACACGTCCCCCACACCAAAACACCAACACCAGCAACCGCCCCTGCCCGCCCACACTGCACGCCGTAGAATGCAATTGGCGACGGGATCAAGGCAGCTCTGGCTGCTGACGTGCCTCATGCTGTGCGCCTGGTTGGTCGAGGCCCAACTGCCGCCGGCCAAACTGGAGTCCACCCTCAATCCGTGCATGAATAAAGACACCTGCCACGAGTGCATCCAGACACAGAACTGCGGCTGGTGCATGAAGCCGGATTATGAATTCAATCGCTGCTTTTTGCACACGCCAAAGGCCGATGTCTGCCCGGAGGAGTTCATTTGGAATCCGGACACAGCGGAGCGCATATTGATCAATAAGGAACTCACACTCACCAGCAGTGGCATGGCCAGGTCTGGTGGTGGTCAGCAGATCTCCGGCGCCACCTACGAGAGCAACTCGCAACACCAGAGTTCCTCATCGGGTTCCTACAGTGCCAGTGGTTCGAGTAGCATGTATGGTTCCGCCTCAAGTTCCGGTTCCAGTTCTGGCTATGCCGCAGGCTCAGCAGCAGCCAGTGGCTACTCCGCCGCCGGCGGCGCAGCAGCATCAGCTGGTGAAATTGTCCAAATTAAACCGCAAAGGATCAATCTCCGGCTGCGTGTCAGTAAGTAGTATCAAAACTTGACCCATCTCAGCAATATAAAACTAAGTTATTTCCGTATCCAAACAGACGAAGTGCATAAATTGGACGTGAGCTACTCGCAGGCTCAGGATTACCCCGTCGATCTCTACTATTTGATGGATCTCTCAAAATCTATGGAGGATGACAAGGAGAAACTGTCCGTCCTGGGCGATAAGCTATCCGAGGCCATGAAGGCCATGACATCGAATTTCCGTCTGGGTTTCGGTTCCTTTGTCGACAAGGTGCTCATGCCCTATGTGTCCACAATACCCAAAAAGTGAGTACACTAAACTCAAGGCCCCAGTTGGTATACCTATAGAGTTATATTAGCTTAGCTGTAAACTAGTTAAAATTTAAGCAGAAAACCGGAAATCTATGACGGTTTGTTAAGTTAGTCATAATCTCTCTAGGAAATTATTTGATAATACATTTCTATATTATTTACTATAGTTGACTAGTGCTCTATATATAAATCGAAGTCTTTTCTTAGGAAATACATTTCCTATCACAGCTACTTCTAACCCAAAAAATTAATGAGAAACCATGCTTTATTCATTGGCCTTTACTGAACAAATCAAATAATTTTTTATGGTCTGGGGAAAAAGTAATCCATTCTACGTTATCAAAACTTATAACACGTTTGATTCTTTAACCTTTTTTGCCTTTTGAGCTTATTAATTATAACATTTTTTGACATTGGTTCCGGAATATAATACGCAAACCAAAAATAATGCTTCCTTAAAGAAATGACGCCGTGAGCTCCATGGCGCTTACCTTATGGGCAAAAAGTTTTAAGAGTTACTACATTTCACAAAGTATGCTCCATATATAATAATATAAAATAATGGATTTCTTTTTCCCCAGACCAAATTGGATATAAATATTATTTTTTAACTATAAATGTATTTTATTTTATATTTTTGCAGTTGTTTCTATTTGTATTGCTATTATTGTATATTTTTTGAACCGATTTGATAGACTCTATGCGATATTTTTAGTTAAACCCAATGAAAACTTCTTGTAGATCTAAGATCTTTGGAGCTGGAGTATTTAGCAATATTTAGGAATAATGCGAAACAAGTTTGTATAGCGCAAGTTTTTTTGATTCATAACTTTTTTTACAGTAAAAGATTTGCGTATAAGTACAGAATCCCAATGTTCACACTAAGCCCATGAAGCTCTCAAATCTGTCAAAATTCCTGAACTTTTATGCCCTAGAAACAAACTGCAAGAATATACACTTATGATTATCGGCTTATTGATTATTTATAGATATCATTTTACTCTTTTGGAAGAAAATAGTGTATAGAATTTGAACCGAAGTTTTGTATTGCCTAAAAGAAAGTGTCGTAGATCCCGAAGAAAGCGTCGTAGATCCCGGAATTTAGTATACACTTATGATTTCTTATTATCTATGATTCTACACAATTTCAGAAGGTTCGGACTGTTATACCATATAACTGCCATGACACTAAAAGTCAATTTTGCCCATATTGTGAAAGTTTTTCAAGTTATTGGATTGAATTTGAATACATACATAAGATTCTTTATTATATATCGGTCTACAAAGTTTCAAAAGGAATGGACTGCTGTATTATATAGTTACATCCTAAAGACGTATCATACTCATATTTCTCATGCTTGTTAAGCTGTCCGATTAGAATTTATCACACTTTTAGTAGACAATCGCGGACAGTTCTAATCTTATATAAAAAGTTTCTTTAAAATATATACAACATCTTCGAAAAGAGTATAATATCTTCGGCATGCCGAAGTTAACCCTTCCCCAATTGTTTTTTCTCCTCTTGCTTATGATGTATATACACTCATATGTATATCATATAATATAATAATCATAATGCTCTACAGTTATATATATATATATATTTGACTAATCAGCCAAACGTTCTTTTACCTAATGTTTTATTTTTATGCCAATTATTTAACTATATAAACAACAACTACAACAACAACCACAACAAACCGTAATCGAAACATCGAAACACTCAACAAAATATCACGAAAACAACGCTCGATAACTCTATAAACGATAAATAAATATTATATATGATATGATGGAATATCGATCGATTCGACTCGATTATATATATTGTATTTATCTATCATGCACAGACTCGAGCACCCATGCGATAAATGTGTGGCACCCTACGGTTACCGCAATCACTTGCCACTCAGCAATAACACCGAAAGCTTCTCTGTAAGATCCAACGATTAATTAATATCTTAATACATATGATTTTGTCTTGTTTCCCGAGCCTCTCCACCTCCATCTCCACCTCTGCCACCTGCTATCTATCTATCTATCAATCTATCTATCTATATAGTTTTATGTTTTATTTGCACTCGAAAAACCCTAAACACAAGCTGCTAACATCTACATATTGTGTGCTCTCTAACTATCGATATAACTATCTATCCATCTGTCTATCGATATTCGTCTATATAGTATCGTATTCGTATTCATATCGTATCGTATTTTATTGTAATGTATTTGCCTGTTTCATATAATCTATTCGTATTATCTATCTAGTTATAAATATATCCAATATCTATAGCTCTACATAAGCATTGGTATTATCTGTTTGTGTCTCTCAGTGTATGTGTATCTGTATGTGTGTGTGTAAAGTAGAGTGTGCTCATTTTGGAACCCCGAAAAAATCAGAGAACTAACTTGAATCTTAACTATTTAAAGCCACAGCCAACTTAACGCCCCATTGTATTTTTGGATCATAAGCTGAAGAAATTTTTGACTCTTGACTTCAGAGTAATTGAGTTTCAGGGATAGACTTTCCTTTCATTTCGAAAAATTTTGGAAGAAAGGAAATAATTGTTGATGGATCATAAATTACTTAATCCCCAAGTAAAAAGAACTTTATGTGCATTCTTGACAGTTCTTGGAAAGGATCCCTCTTTCAAATTTCTGGAAGAAAGTAGTATTTATTGATCACAAGTTACCTAATACCAGAGTAAACGGAACTCTTTGTATTATAGTGACATCTGATTTCGGAAAGGAAATAAATCTTGATAGATCATAAATTACTCTGGAATTAAATAAACAGAACTTTTTGTTGATTCTTGACTTCGGAACGGTTTAGTTCTTGGAATACATTTTCCCTTATTCAAATTTCTGGAAAAAGTAATACTTATTGATCAAAGGTTGCCCAATGCCAGAGTAAACGGAACTTTTTTTGTTTTCATTATATTAACTCCTGACTTCTGAATCAAGTTTAATGGAATCAAGATGGGACTTGTAAATTTTAGATTCCGTTTCCAACTATTTCAATGAGAGCTTTGACCAATTTTTAAAAAAATTTTTGTGTTTTTTTTTTCGATTATATCTGATTAAAGAAGAGTTATTTTGTTCCCAATCGAGCCGGCTTCTATCCATCCCTTTTCCTATCAATTCTAAAGATTGTACTGCTTACTTTGGGCTGTAATTAAATAAAGATAATGATTAGAAATAGATTAAATTGTTGAATCGCCCATTCGGTTTTCCAAATTGAGCACAATCTATACAAAATCTATATATTATATATAACGGTAAAAATATATGCATAATCATAAGGCATTTTTCTCAAATATAAAATAAAATAAGAAATTAGCATTGATCAAACTGTTCTGAAGACATCAATTTAAAAAAAAGCCGATGCCACCAGATCGTTTGCCATTAGTTTCTTAAAACTTTCATTATCTTATTTTTATTTCTATTTTCATTTTGGTTTTTTTATTTTTCTTTCTTTCTCTATCTCTCTCATATATGTGCGTCTTTATCTCTCTCTCCCTCTCTTTCATTATAACGATATCGAACTATATATATCTATATAAATATTTTGTATTCGTAAATTGTGATTGAATATTGTGATTTGAAATCGGTTGCTTGTTGCTTTCACTCTAAAAAAATCGAAAAAAATTAAAAATCGTGTACAATATGGTATATAGCCTGAAGGAGCCATGCCCCAAATGCGATGCTCCCTATGGCTATCGTAACATCATGGGCTTGAGCACGGACACGTATAAATTCTCTGTAAGTTTGTCGTATGCCTGGAACAAATGTTAGAGACGCTCAACCGTTGCATTTTTAACCAAAAAAAAAACTAAACGATTGTTTTTGCTTTTAGATTGTTATGCGCATGTTATCGGTTAATCGATTAATCGACTCGGTGTCATGCTTTTGTTATGCAATACAAGCAGTATTTGGCTGTTTGCTGTTTATCCAAAAAAAAAAAAATTTGATCGATTAATCAATAAATCGATATTATTAATAGCTAATTACTGTTATTTATTTTTTGTGTATGCTTGTAACAATTATTACCTTGGTTGTGGTTTGCATGTTTTTATCATTATTTATCGCTTTGCATTTGTCGTTCGATATTTGTTTGTACATCGAATATATCGATTACATTGCTTATCGCCAGCATGTTAACGCCCAAGTAAACCTTGCCATACCAATGCTTTTTGTTTGCACTAACATGTTTGCCCCTGGTACAGTCTCTTATTGTTAAGCTTTAGTCATAGACCGATATATATATATATATATACCTAAATATATATATTTGTCGGTTATCTTATCTGTTATTGTTTGCCTTTTATCTGAACGTGTGGCTAGCTCAGTTTTTAGCACTGCGACGTTGATTGAGTAACTTGTTTCAAACTTAACTTATGTCTATTTTGAAAGAATCGAATTCTTATCAATATATTTTGCTTAGTTATCGATTAATTATCGATGAAAAGACTAGAAGTTCATTTGAAATTTCAAATACTATGATTTTTAAATTTGACTGAAATGTGAACTGCTTAACATATATTCTTTGTACTCAATCGATAAGTTATCGATATTTTTTTAAAGCCATTTAATTGGCATTGTTTGATTAATATAAATTATCAGCTATAGCTATATAATCCTATTACACCAATAGGCTTTCGATACCTATACAAAAGGCAGTCAGATATATAAATATTTTTATAAGTTATCGATTAGTTATCAGTAGGTAGGGTTTTCAAATGCTTTTTTTTTAAATTTGACCCAAATTAGTTCACATTTGAGGAGATCAACTTAACATATTTTACTCTTCGCCACCGATAAATTATCGATATGTTTTAAACAACATTTTTGACTTTGTTTTACTAATATAATATATCAGCTATAACTATATATTTTTTTAAATCAATAGACTCTCGATATCTATGCAAATGGGCAGTCATATGCTTATAGATATTTTTTCATAATTTATCGATTAGTTATTAATATATCAGTGGAATGTGTAAACATATATAAATTAGGTTTTCAATTGCAATTGTCTTCAATTTGAGTAGGATGTTACTATCGATATTTTATCGATAAGTTTTTAAAATTTGGATTTAATATGATTTTGATAAAGTAGTTGAACTTATCGATTTTATAAACCTATATATTTATTTCAGTTAACTTTTGTTCTATTCGCTTAAGTTTTATTTTTGAACATATTTTGGTAACGATAACATTTTCGATAAGAACTGTGCCAGAGGCTCCACACCACCCCCTAAACCACAAAAAGAAATTCGAATATATTTCGTTAAATTAATACTTCTATCTCTTCACGTCCGCCCCCCATAGTACGAGGTAAAACAGGCCGCCGTCTCGGGAAATTTGGATGCCCCCGAGGGTGGTTTCGATGCCATCATGCAGGCCATCGCCTGTCGCCAACAGGTTGGCTGGCGCGAACAGGCCCGTCGCCTGCTCGTCTTCTCCACGGATGCGGGCTTCCATTATGCCGGCGATGGTAAACTGGGAGGCGTGATCACGCCCAACGATGGCGAATGCCATCTGGATAGGGACGGCATGTATACGGAATCAAAGAATCAGGATTATCCGAGCATATCGCAAATCAATCAGAAGGTCAAACAGAATGCCATAAATATCATCTTTGCTGTGACACAGAATCAGATTTCTGTCTACCAAAAGCTATCCGGACACATTGAGGGTTCATCCAGTGCCATATTGTCCAATGATTCATCCAATGTGGTCGATCTTGTGCGCGAGGAATATAGCGTAAGTTGTGCAAAAAATATAAAACTGGAAACATTTTTTATACCCTGATTCCATTTGGAATGAAATGTTGGAATGTATGCAACAGGCCGACCCCATACAATATATATATTCTTGATCAGCATCAATAGCCGAGTCGATATAGCCATGTCCGTACGTCTTTATGAACATGACGATATTGGGAATTACAAAAGCTAGAGACCACAAACTTGGATTGAAGGTCCGTGTATAGGCTACACAGTACGAATTCATACCAAATTTGGGAGGCCACGCCCCATTCGCCCGATAATCGATAAACAAGATTATTGATAAAATGGCCAAAACTCTTGCATTTATCAAGCTGCCGACACCAAATATGGCATATGGAGCTTTGAATAGACACTGCAGAAAGGAATTTCCAAAAATTTTTGATACACCTCTCAATTTTCCTGGAATATAACGAAATGTGTCTAGCAATTTGTATGCAAGAGTTATGAAATTTGGTATGTAGCTGCCCATAGATACAATGCAGAAAGTGGCATCAGATATTTGTTCCCATCATAGTTGAGTCCCCCTTAATTTATTAAGTGCCTATAATTTCTATGATTCCTATCGTAATGATTCGATTTCCAGAATATATATTCATGACTATGTCATCAAAGAATCCTTAAAATTTCACAACGATCGGTGCATTAACACTTAAGTTATAAGACATAGAAGTTAAAAGTCAGCTATGGGGAGGTCGGCAGAACCGACCTCGGTGCTCGCTGCATAATGGTAAAAGGGGTAAACATATGGGACCAGGGTATCTTGTAGTCGAGCTCATTCGACTAGAGCTTTCTTACTTGTTATTTATCAACTTGTTGGAACTTACAGAAAATCTCCTCCACTGTGGAAATGAAGGATAATGCCGCTGGTGATGTTAAGATCACGTATTACTCCTCCTGTCTAACCGATGGGCCGCCGATTAAGACAAATAAGTGCAGCGGTCTCAAGGTGGGCGACAAAGTTACCTTCTCGGCGCACATCACGGTGACCAAGTGTCCAGAGAATCGTGATGAATGGCATCAGGTAAGAGCACTGCATGAATTATGGGGGATATATAAACATATATATTTATCTTTGCTTGTAGAAAATCCAAATTTATCCGGTGGGCATCAATGAGAGCATGTGGATTGACCTGGAAATGCTGTGCTCCTGCCCCTGCGAGCATCCCGGTTCCGTGGGCTACGAACTGAACTCGAAACACTGCCACAACTTTGGCACTTACATGTGCGGCATCTGCGAGTGCGATTCCCAGCATTTTGGCAACACCTGCGAGTGCTCCGCCACCGATATGCAGTTCAACAATGTCAGCGATAGCACCTGCCGTCCACCCAACGCCACAAATGTGCCCGATTGTAATAACCGTGGCACCTGCGTGTGCGGCACCTGTGAGTGTAAGCCGCGCACGAATCCGCTCGAGGAGGTGACTGGCAAATTTTGTGAATGCACCAACTTCAGCTGTGAACGCAACAAGAACCTATTGTGCTCTGGCGAGGATCACGGCACCTGCCAGTGCAATCGTTGTGTCTGCAAGCCGGGCTGGTCGGGCAGCAGCTGTGAGTGTGCCACCTCGACGGAAACCTGCATGGCGCCCAACGGCAAGGAGCTGTGCTCCGGCCACGGCAACTGCGTGTGCGGCGTCTGCAAATGCAAAGCCACCGACGATGGACGCTATTCGGGCAAATATTGCGACAAATGTCCCACTTGTTCGGGTCGTTGTCACGAGCTCAAGGATTGTGTCTATTGTCAGATGTATCGCCTGGACGATAAGTGCATGGGCTGCACGGAATTCGTGCCGAATAGCACACAGAAGATTGAGATCGACGAGAGCAAGGACGAGCAGCTGTGCGTCTTCTTCGACGATAACGATTGCAAGTTTACCTTCAAATACAGCGAAATCGATACACTCAAGGTGGAGGCACTGGAGAACCTGGAATGCCCACCCAAGGTCTTCATGCTGGGCATTGTCCTGGGCGTCATAGCAGCCATAGTACTGGTGGGTCTGGCCATTCTGCTGCTCTGGAAGCTGCTGACCACCATACACGATCGTCGCGAGTTTGCCCGTTTCGAAAAGGAACGCATGAACGCCAAGTGGGATACGGTAGGTCTAGCTTCTAACTTCTCAAGTTATATTTTATTAATGCTTGGCTATATTTATTTGCAGGGCGAGAATCCTATCTATAAACAGGCCACATCCACCTTTAAAAATCCCATCTATGCGGGCAAATAAACAAATGTTGCCAATTCGGTTTTTTAAATATAGTAAAATTTGCCATTTTTTTTAACAAACAAAACGAGAAAAGCAAATGAAACCAACTGACTGTCTGTAACCAAGCCCCCCGCTTTCAGGCAACCCCAGCAGAAGCAGCTTTTCCACAAATTTTTACACATGAACCGGAACCGGAAACGGAAACAGAAATGCTTGAACAAAAATGTGCCCAACTGCCATTGCAATGCGTTGTAAACTAAGTCAAAAAACAAAACAAAACAAAACCTAAACACAAAAGGAAAAGCAATTTCTTTTATATATTATACATACATATTTACAACTATATAGTAGATATATATATATAGTATATATATATACAAATGAATTTGTGCCTTGCAATATATATTTTAGATTTTATATCGTATAACGTATTTGTACATTGTAAAACGCGGAAAGCTTCCATTTCTAAGCAGCCAAAATAATCAATAGCAACAACAACAACAACAACAACGCACAACACATCAATCAATCAATCAATCAATGTTTCAATCAACGCCTCAAACAGTTACACCAAATTGTGCCTCTGTTACTTACACAAAAAGAACAACTTTTAAAACACGAAAAACGATAAAAAATACTTACATCAATCAATCAATCAATCACTATGTGCTCCTGTCCTTGGGAGAGCATTCCAACCAGCTAAACCAACTTCGGTTAGCATTCTGTGAGGAGCACATATTTGACTTTCTTAATATAATATATCTTTTGTCTTTTGTTCTATATAATATTTTCGGATCGACTATTTATTTCTGTCCAATTTACGATCCAAAAACTGTACTAAACTTTTGTCCACTTTCTTTCATTTTCCGTCAATTTTTTTGAGTTTCTAATGTGCATGTGTTTTCTTCTTATATGTATTTTTTTTAATTTTTTTACATAAATTTATATTATTATTTTAAATCTAACTTTACAATTAATATTTAAGCGAATTAACATTAAGCTTGTAACTGTTTATTTTTATTATAAACAAAAACGTGCCCCAAACGAAAGCCTTTCTTTTATTTATGAACATTAATATTAAACTACTTTCTAATGGATCGAAAACCGATATTTTTTGCAATTTGTACTGATTACTGATTAACATTTAAACCAAACTGATAATGAAAAACCATAAATTGTGTGTATAAAAAACAAATGAAATGAAGGAAAAGTAAAAAATTGCTTGTAATTTACCAAGAAAAACAAAAAAACAACTGTTTGATGCTAATTTTAGTGAAATAATTAAAAAAAATGAGTAAAAATATGTTTTTTCGTGTTTTATTTTGAGTATGTTTATAGATATTGTCTATAAGAACTGATAACCAGGGCAAAGTGAAACCTCGAATATGGGCAAAACCGACTTTGGTCGCTATAAGATATAGTGGTCCCAGCCTTCTGAAATTTTGTAAGTCTATAGATACTTCAGCTTATTAAGTTTTTCTCTAATTTCAATCCAATAACTCCCAAATCTTAGGAAATATTGGCAAAACCGACTATTAGTTTTTTGACAGCTATGTCATAGAGTGGGCTAAACGTTTTCACATTTTATACAGCTATAGACCAGATAGATTCTTGACTTTCTGCTCAATTTCAATCCAATAATTCAAAAAACTAGGGAAATATGGGCAAAACCGACTTTTACATGTATGGCCGCTATAACATACAGAGGGCCAAGCCTACTGAAATTTTGTAAATCTATAGATACTTCAGCTTATTAAGTTTTTCTATAATTTCAATCCAATAACTCGCAAATCTTAGGAAATATGGGCAAAACCGACTATTAGTTGCATGACATCCATGTGTTACAGTGGGCCAAACGTTTTTCAATTTTATAGAACTGTATTGATCAAATAGATTCTAGAGTTTTTGTGCAATTTCAATGCAATAACTCAAAAAACTAGGGAAATATGGGCAAAACCGACTTTTAGTGGTATGGCAGCTATATGAAATAATAGTTCAAACCTTTTGAAATTCGGTGGTACCATACATAATATACTATATTATTGCTTGTGTATTTAATTTCAATCGAATACTTCAAAAATCTTGGGGAATATATGCAAAATTGACTTTTACTTAAATCACAGCTGCATGATATAATGATTTTTGGGTTAAAAAACTCGTCTGATAAAGTTCAAATAGTTTTTTTTATGTTAATATTGATAACAGGAATCGAAATAAGTTAAAATGTTGAGTTTGTAGGTTTCAAAATTTCTTCAAAACACAGAGGACCCTTACCTTAAGCTCCAAAAATTACCAAAAAAAAAAAAAAAAATTCCTACGAAATGAATAAAATTTGAATGTCGAACGAAATTGATTCAAAAACCATGAATAAAATTGTATAACAAGTCGAAATCGGTGCAGTTTTGACCAAGTTGTGATAGATTGAAAAATGCTCCCATATGACATTTTTCGCTTTTACTCGATTTCATGTCGATTTTTGGCTGAAAAATGAAAGTCATTTGTCGAAGTTTTGAAATGGTTTTTTATGCTAATGCTGATTATAGAAATGGGGGTCTCGGTAGGCCAGTGCATAGCGCACTGGCTTGCCGTACAAAGAGACGTAGGTTCGATTCCTGCTCAGGTCATTTGACTTGACCCTCCTAGTTTGGATCTAGGTTTTTGGCGT
>JBANCY010000444.1:0-33103 GCA_037040045.1 Phorticella flavipennis | reverse complement strand
ATTATCTTTTTGGGAAAGAGACACAAATATATATATATATATATATATATATATATATATATATATATATATTGTCATCCATTTTTTCTAGAGATCTATTCTATATGTTTCTGGGCTCAGTTTTTAACATTCATCGATCGATCTATAGACCATATCTTAAATGTGAGCTCTCTGGATTTTACAGACGTAAAAATTGTATTTAGAAGAATTTATATTACTAGATAAGCTAGTACTGACCCCCTTCTGTACTTTACATTACATTTACATAGGCTCAAAGTTCTTCAAAAATTTCTGGGGTTTTCTACACTTGGATCATTAAATTTATTTATGTATTAAATTAGTATTATAATATTATTTGAAACATTAATTTTATTATCATTATTTTTTTAATTTCTGGATACAAACTTTTTAATGCATTTTCTTTTAAACCGAATCATCATAGGTTTTATTTATCTTGAACTCATTTAATGTTTCAAACTAATCGCACTTAAATAATACCTGAATTTGCTTCCTCTTCCAATTAATTACTGCCTTCTGGCATTAGTCAATACATTAGAAACTTCTGCGTAAAACTTTCCAATTTCGATTTTTCTGTTTTTTGGAATTTGTGGAATCTAAAATTCTTTCATAAAGTGCTTTGTATATACATTTTCATCTATTTCGGCTTTGACAAAACTGAATCATTTTCTATCTGAAACAATGACGATTTATTTTTAACATAAATCTGCTTAACATGGGTGATTAATGCCATGTGTTAAAATTTGTATGGTCTTTGATTTTTTTTTTTCACTTTTGACAATTGGGTTTTACACTAATCTTTTATGACAATCAGGTTTACTTCCAATGAGTCGGTAAAAATTAACTGGATCAAAATTTTATCCGAAAAATTCATTTAGCCAGAAAGAAGGTATTTAAGTATATTAGAAATAGTTAAGTAACATCCAAACAAAAAGGAATTTCATAAATTTTGAACCAAAAGTTTGTGGTTTAATGCAAAGGTTCTTTTTAGAGCAGGGTTTCATCTAATGATCCAAGTTTGATTCGAACAAATGAGAGTGTAATATTTCTCAATTCAAAATACTTTATTGATCACGCAGCTAATCTTAAATCAATTACGATGAAAGCTACGTTTGTATAAGTCTGAAATAGTAGGGCGTTGGGATCGCAGTTGGTCACTCTAAAATTTGCTCGATTGAATAACAATATTATAATATTATTATATATATTACATAATTTTTTACCAATATTTGTAATTACTTCACTTTTCTACACTAAAGTAATATTTTGGCATGCTTAAACCTAAACCATAAAAATCAAGGATGACACAAGATTTTTAAGCTGGAATTATTATTAAAGATAGAAAAAATGAATGAATTTGTTTAATTTAGCGAAGACAATAAGGAAACATATTTTATGAGAATATAACGGCTGCTTATCAAAAAAATCGAAAAAATTTAAAATTACGGATACATTTTATAAGCAACTTTTAAATAGATAGAACTCTGAGAATATTTTATTCAGTTGCTTAAAAAGTCATTGGTAATATGGGCATTACCGACTTATGGGTATATGGCTTTTTTGTAGAGTAGTCCGAATCGCACGACTTAAACAAATGTGCTGACGAATAAAAAAAAGAGGAATGAAGTACTGTTTTCATATTTGCTTGCAGACGGACATTACCGAATGGTTTTCGTGTTCTCTTCGGAACGTTCTAGAGCTAACTTTTTGGGGGTCTTCGACGCTTCCTTTCGTATTTTCTTTGACAAAAATACAAAATGAAATTTCATCCCTTGAGACCCAATATATACTAATATAGCCTGTAAATTTGAATAAAAAAGCACAGAGTAGACCATTTTATAGTATGTCAATTTTGTTTGGAGCTAGATTTTTTTATGTATTTTTTTAGCTTAAAGAAAGTTGAAAAACGTTTGATTTTTTTTAGTATAATCGCATATCTCTTTTATATAGGGCTCCAAATTTTTAGAAGATTCCATTACAGTTTTCAGTTCATACTTTCGAGCGCAATGGCAGCTCTCAAATTGACGCTGCAATGTGCTGACTGGGCGGCGCTTGGGCCCGACAGGAGTTGTCACAGAGACGCCACAACACTCAGATACAGATACAGATACAGTATAGCTATAGCTATAGCTATAGATACACACAGACATATGCAGTTGCAACTGGTGTGTGCGAGCGTGTGTGTGTGTGTGTGTGTGTGTGTGTGTCAACAGTCGGCCGATGATCATCGCGCTGCAACGACGACGACAGCGTCGCGACTCGCGACATCGGCTCCGACTGTAGCTATGGCTCCATAACTGTATATGGTGGGTATATCGGTAGATGGGTCTATCGTAATGTAACAGTATGTGTGCAAGTCTGTGTGTGTGTGGGTATCGGCTCTGTTGGGTTCTGGGCTCTCCGCGCTACGCTATTTTCACCCATGGCGCACTGCACGTTGCGTTCACTCGTCGATCGGTCGCGTTGCGGGAAAGACGTGCACCGCCTCCGACTTCCCATACCAAAACCATTTCGATACAATATAGAAAAAAAAACTCACTAAAATTATTGCCCGGGAAACGTTAAGAGCGTTAAACGATTTTCAGTTTTTGTTTGGTTTAGTTTATTTTATATATTTTTTTTGTTTGAGTGTGTGTGTTTTATTGTTGTTGTCGTTAAAAGACAAATGCAACACGGTCGCCGCCGCCGCGTTGACGTTGACGTCGCCAGTTGTGCTCGGTGCCCCGTCCAGTACCGCCGCCTGCCAAGTGAAAATTAACCGGGGTTTTTTCCGTTCTATGTACTTTTGCCAATAATTTACTAACAATCCTCAGTTTTTTCGTTTTTTTTTATGCCGTTGCCGTTGCTGTTGTCGTTGGTTTTTTTTTCTGTGAATTTTCAACTGTCTGACGGAAATTCTTAAAACTTAAAACTGAAATTGTAACTAAGGCAAAAATATAGAATAATAAACACTCCACTCGTTTGTTAGATAATGCCATAAATCGAAAAAAGTACAAATTAACAAAATGTAAGTTTTTTTTCCTTTTTACTTTGCGTGTCTGCGAGAGGTTTATATATATATATATTTTAACTTATTTATTTGCATATTTTTTGTCTCTTCCAAAAATGCTTATTATATTTACATATGTATAACGACGTGTACTTACTTATATGTCTTATATGAGTGTTGTCTAAAGTGTCTGGTCAGCAACGAGATGAGATTTCGTCGTCATTGTTGCCTTGACTTTCGACTTTTGTCTCCACATTTGTCTCAACATCTTGACATCTTCTCTTATTAGCTACGACTCCGACTGCGACTGCGACTACGGGGCACACGTAATTCCCTGCCATTTGTAGTTTCTTTTTTAGTGGAACATGCACTAAATTATTATATTTTATAGTCAGTATATTTGTCAGTTCCCAAGTCCTAACTATTTCCTACACTCCGATGATTATGTTCAACAAGTGCGAAAAAACACTCAAACTTTGTCCAGTTACAATAGATTTGTTGTCAATTTGATGACTTACTTTTTACTGACATCAGGTTTCTGAAAGTCATAATATTTTTTGCAATTTAATGCTTGTAATGCCCTTTAGCTGTTGTTGCTTAAAACAATTTCAAAGTCTCTTTATGGAAATGTTAAATTGGCATATTGCCCGAACGAACTGTACAGACACTGGCCTTGTTGCCAAGGGGACTTTCAAGTCCCCATATCTTCTTCTGTTTATTTCACTGAACCCAATCTCTGGTGTAAATGGAAGCTTTTTGTCAATGAGACTCGCGATTTGTTTAAATTTATTACGCAAGTGATATTGTAAAACGAGAATTCTAGAACTTTTTCGCTTACTATGGAGATAAAACGACCTCACCATTCACTCGGGAAAGATTGTCGTGTACTTTAAGAATCAGAAGCTTATACTCATAATCATAATATAATATATAACTTTAACGATCTTTACGCAAAAACCCCAAAAAATATTTTAGAGAATAAAAAATATAGCCAAAACTATCGAAAATCTTCAGTTGGTGCAAAAAAAAAAAACAACTATATTATATATTTTCTTTGAAATCACATGTCTTTGCTAAAAATGCATTACGTTTCATATTTAAGCTTTTTTACTTTTAAGGTTTTTTTTTTTAAAACCGACATTACTTTTTTGCCAGACTTTTGCCTCGATTACTTCTAATATTCTATAAGAAGCCAAAAAAATCAGTCAATCATACTATTGTACCTGGTATAACTTCAGATCTGATACTGGAGGCTTGTGTGAATCTATAACGGTTTAACCTATAAATCTATTAGTTCGATTTGACCGAAAAATATAATTGCGTTCAAGAACGATAACTAGTTTCGAAGTTATATCTAGAGTCTAATTTCTAGTCACAAAGCCTCATATATTCATCTGTGTATCCATATCTGATACTTGAGGTATTTGCTTGAAAACTCATGGAGTTTTAGTAGTTCAAACCTATAGTAACCATAGAAATCCTAGAGAATTTCTATCCAGGGATATTTTGGACTATTAACCCATTTGTTCAATAGTCCGAAAAGTAGTTCGATGCATTGACTTTTCCCATAGTAATATCTGGACTCTTACCGCTGATGGCCTTTGATTTCATCTTCTTTTAGAAGATTTAGGTTTGGTAAACATAAATCTACTCTTGTAATATAATTAATAAATAAATCTAGACTGAAAATCTCAGTAAAATGCTTTTGACTTTCATGAATTTCCTTAGTTTCTGCTTGTAAATTTCTACCAAAGCTCTAAAAATTCTAAGTCTATGTGATTATAATCTCTTGGTTATTGAAAAAGGTCGATTTCGGGGAATCGCAGATTGTGCTGAATTCTACTAAAAGATTAAGTAGCGAAACTTATTGTAATCTTTAAAATATACTTTGAATGTAAAAAAAGAACTGAGGGAACTTGGGTGAATTTATGTACGTGTTCTATTAGAAGAAGAAGCCTACAGTTAGAAGTTATAATTGGGGGGTTTTAATAAAAATTGTCGATTTTTATTGTAGAATGAGACGCATACATATATAGTTTGTCATACTGATGCGAATCCTACAGCTCACGTGTTTTTGACACTCATTAAACCGGGTACTGAAATCTATATTTCATATCTTATATTTCATATATTTTATATATGTTCACATGTAACTTAATTTTTTGCGATTTAAATTTTAGTTTCCAACCTAATTATAAGATTTGGTCGGTTTAATTTAGTATTGAAATATATTCATTGACAAAGTTTTGTTAACAAGGTGTAAGTTTTCTCAGCTTGGTTTCAGTTGAGCTCTTTTAGAACGTAAGCAGATTTGGCATAAAGAGTTCTATACGAAGGTATTTTTGCCTTTGTTGCCACATCATGTGGAATAACGTCGACTTGGTTAGTTTCTACTCTTTTGCAGCGTTACGTGAATTTCTTGGTATTTTCCTTAGCTCGCCCCATATAACTTTTTTCCTGTAGTTTTCGCAATTGAATTTCGTTTCGCGCGAATAGAACCAAACACCAAGAACCCAACCCACAGTGGTGCGAGGAAGCTGAAATTTAAACCCAGAGAACCCAAGAGAAACCCATATACACATTTGCTTATGTGAAGTTTTCTGCAACATGGCTTTGCCATGGCATTTGTGGGTCCCTTGGGCCCCATTTGCCTCATACCGCCCCAAAGCATGTGAAATGATTCAATATTCCAATATTTATTTATTAACAATCAAAACTTGCGCCGGCAAAAAAAAGTTCGCACACAGCTCTTGGATACGGCAACGGACCTGTTGAAGCCGCTCCATTAACACTATATACATATATGTATATAATGTATATATATATATGTATATATATATATATAGTTATGGTTATGGGCACGCCGGCAGGGCGATAAGATAAGCTTCTAGCAATGCCAATGGCAACGGGCAATGGCCACGTAAAGAACAGAACCCAAAACCAAACCCATGACAAACTCAACGAGTCAGCAGTTGTCCCCACTCCCCCTCCTAACAAAAAAAAAAAAAAAAATAATAATAAAAAAAATAATTAAAAAATATCGAAAAACACTCGATTTAATTGCTAATTCAATTATTAAAACAATTTTTTTGCTTTATTTTCATTTTTATAATAGAATTGCCTCAGAGTTATTTAGTAGAAAATTTTGACTCATTTCTTCTTCTGTAGAATTCCACAACATGTTTTCCTTTAATATTGATAAGACTTTTGCGCAGATTATGGCTCGTAAATGTTATAGTTTGCTTTTGCTATTCAATTTGTTGCTATAAGCAACGATCATATGTATTTATATATAAAAAATACGCTTGCGGTCATATCGAAATGGGGATCACTCTGATAAAACATGCCATATGTATTCGGTTTAACTAAGCCATTTCAGGAAATTAACGGAAAGAAATGCCATTTTTATGGCATATTTTGAGCACTAGCTCAACTGTAACTGTAACATACCGATGGCTCTTGGAGTGCAATTTTTTCAATATGCTTATACTCCTTACGAAGAAAATAGTATACCTACTTTGTGCAGAAGCTTGTACTACTTAAAAAGAAGCATAAAAAGACACCTATAGGACCATGTCGGTGTGTCTGTCTGATCGTCCTTTTGCCCATCCGTCTGTCCGTCGTATGTATAAAAACTAGTCCATTAGCTTTTGAGTTATCGTAACGAAATTTGGTCCACAGACTTCTTTTGTTATCCGTCAGCTTATTTGTCGGAAGTGGTCGAATAGGACCACTTTATTATATAGCTGTCATACAACCAAAAGCGTGTTGTGTCTATAGCACCTAATGTTTTGAAATTAAAAGAATTGAAAGCTCACGCACACTTAAGATTCTCTATAATCCTTTGTTCTAATAAATTTTATAGGGAACGGAATACCATATCATATGAGTGCTAATATAATTTTTTTGGTTTGAAAAAATTGAAAGTATCTAAAATAGTATAATATCTTCGACGTGCTAAAGATTGTCTTCCTACTTGACTTACATTGAACTTCAAGAGCTTGAATTGGATTTGAACATGCATTTTAGAGAAACAATTATAAATGAAGACTTTAATTTGATCCGAAAATAATACCCAAAAAGTTCATAGATTCTTCATTAGTTCATCCATAATATTTTCACTCAATTTGAGATGTAATGTTTTATTATTATTATTATATGGCCATAACGACCCTTTCGGGTCAAACCCTGATTTTCCTCTATTTCTGCTTCCTTCACTGAAGAACAATTTTATGTGGATGGATTTCAAATTCTACGCCACAACCTAGTTTTTCTAGGAGGGTCATGTCTAAAGGCATGGGCGGGACTCGAACCTCACACCTCTTGTTTGGCGGGATAGTGCGCTATCCGGGTGCCCCTTCTTCGGTTGTTTTACTTCCCCATTAATAAAAAATCAATAAAAATTTGAAGCCTTGATTGATCGGGCTTATATTCGTTGCCCAGAAGAATAAATACATTCTTAACATCGATTTCAATTTGACAAAAAAATCACATCAGGTTTTCCAACTATTTTGTGGAAGTCAGTTTCTATACTAGTACAGGCACGATGGCGTAACTCTGAAGTATCCTTTGATATCGTCTAAGTTGTATCGATAAAAAGCTGTAATTTTTCAAAAAAAATTTGTATTTTTTATATCAAGTTTATGATATTGATATTTTACTTCAAGAATCGAAAAAAAGAACCCAACATGTAAAGAAAAATGTTTGATGCTCCTGCAAAATGTGCATAAGTGAATGCTTTGTTAGCTTTGTTCATAAATTCCGATCCGGAGATTTTGGGGCTCAATTAAATATTTTATACAGAATATTTTTTACTTGAATATAAACTCAGAAGATCATCCTCTAGATGTATAAACAAACATAATTGGCTGCACTTCAACATTTCTATCTTAACCATCAAAGAATATTCTTGAAATTCGGTCTTTCTTATATAACTAATTTGTCAGCCTGCCAAACCAAGTGCTGACACAGTCTTAAAAATATACATAACAAACATGATATGTACTTCGTATGAAATAATACCCCTAAAAAGTTTGCTAAGCAATTCTTACTCATATTGATTGTTTATTTTCCCATGAATTGCTTACTGATCTGACTTAATTTTTTTATTTATTTTATTTTCCCCCCACATTTTCGACTGATTTTCACTTTTCTTTACAGCGGTCGCTTTTATTTTCTTCTGGTTACTTCCGGCTGGGGCTTTCATCACCCCCATCTAGCCCTTCTTCCTACGAAATTCTGTTCCCCTGGAGACTTGATACGTTCTTTTACTGTCTTATCTTATCTGTCGCAATGGCGTTTGTTGTTGTTGTTGTTGCTCTCGTTTATTATTGTTATTAGGGGTATTGCTATGTTTGCATTTCGCCTGCCTCTGCTATTTATTGTATATGTTTTGTATATTCAACCTGATATACATTTTCCCCTACTTTAATACTGAATGTATGAATGTAATCGTGTATGTCCGCTATAGAATCGTTAACGGCTGGACCGATTTTGATGAAATTTTTTGTTCGCGTTCATATTTAATAACAGGTATACTGTTATTAAATTTTTTTGATTTTCTGGGGAGGGGGCGTGGCATCCTAAATTTGAGAAACTGCTTTTTGCGCCTCATCAATGCGAAGGAGCTACATGCCAAATTCGAACCATTATGATAAGAATTGTAGAAAATATAAGCACTTACTTAATTTGGGGGGGACGAAATTAGGATGGGAAAAATTTTTTGATGCCACTTTCTGCATGGTGTCTATGGGCACCCACATACCAAATTTCACGACTGTAGCATAAAAATTGTAGCTACTGGATGCATTTCGTCACTTTCGCGGAAAATGGAGGCGTGTATCAAAATTTTGGAAAATTCTGTTCAGTTTCTAATCATGACCCTATTTACTGAATTTGGAGTCGATTGTTGTTGAGTTATAGCCATTTTATCAAAAATCGTTTTTATTGATTCTCGGGCGAAGGGGGCGTGGAATCAACAATTTGAAACAACCTCATACTGCGTATGCTATACACGGATCTTCATGCCCAATTTGTAAGTCTGTAACTTTTGTAGTTTCCGAGATCGGCGCGTTCATACAGACGGACAGACGGACATAGCTATATCGACTCGGATATTGATACTGATCAAGAATATATATACTTTATGCCACGCCTCCTTCTGCCAGTTACATACATTCCAACAAAACTAAAACTATTTTAATTTATCTATTCTTATAGACTTTCAGCGTTTTCAGAAAACTTGGTTTTAGGCTGATAAAATTAAGCTCAAGATATAATTTATTTATTTATAAAATTAGCTTCTTCTATGTTCCAAACAAAGCGAAAACTCTTCCGAGCCATTCCGAGAATCTAAAATAACTGAAATAATATTTTCTACTTGAAATTTCATCATATTCAAACTGACGCACATAAAATTTGGCTGCTTTAACGTGGCTTTCTGTAACACGATTGAAAGAAACAAAGTTAAAAGACATAGACAGAGATCGGGAGATAAACTGTGAGACATGAATAATTTAACCAATATTTGTTTGTGAAACACAAGTGTTTTTCACACCCAGCAACGGCACGAAGCAACACGGCACGACACACACCTCAACCATTCGATTACATGGCAATTATATGTTTATGTAGATAACCCAGTTTGCACAAGTGTCTTTGGCTTGCCATATAATGAGTGTTTATTCCTGTAATACATATATGTATATATATGTCTTATATATATGTATATACGCTTGGATATGAAATTAAGTTATCGATGTCACGCCTACTTTATGCCAGACTTTGGCACTTTTTCACAGTTGGCACAAATGTTTCGGGCTAATTTTAATTAAATTGGTTCCATTTACGATCTTCTGGCAAACGCTGCCTGGTTGTCCAAACATTTAGCTTTCGTCATGGCGAATTTCGTTGTTAACCAAATTTGCCTTATCGCGCAATGGCTGCTCTATGGCGGCCATTTTGCAACACGATTCGACGCGCTTTGCATCGGCTCGAGTCGTCGGCGCGCTGTTTTGGATCTTCCATAAACTCATTAACGCCCTCACGCGCACCACCTGACACGTTGTTGCGTTGCGCATGCGCAACGTTGTCCACTCCAAAAAAATAGATTCTATAACTTAATTCATAAACTATACGATTTGATCCTAAAATTTCCAGTAATTTTGCTTATTTTAGTAGTTTCGTTTTGCATCTACTAATGGTGTTTTTTTTTATCTTCCATTTTGCAGAGCTCAAGCGATGAACAAAATGTCGATGACAGCTGGTGCTGGGAGCCTGCTGGCTCGGAGGCCTCGGGTGCAACGGGCAAAACTGGAGCCATGGTGGATGTTGCACTTGGCAACACCACGGATGTCCCCAAGCTTAAGGAAATTATCGCAAACTTGGAGCAGCAAAATGTTGAGCTGCGCGACTCGCTGGATGAACTAGATGCACAACATGATCAGGCCATGCAGAATGTGCTGGGCCACAAGACACAATTACAGACACAGGTGACGGAACTGAAGAAGCTGCAGGCCGATCGCCTGGTGGAACATGAATTGGCCATGGCGCGCCTGCAGACGCAGCTGGCGGATGAGCAGAAGCGTCAGCAGTCGGCCACAGAGACGCAGGATCAGCTGCAGCAGCTCGTCGAGCAGCAGGCCAAAGAGCTGCAGCGCGGCATTCTGGAGCTGGCCGAGATGCAGCAGCTATTGGAAAAACGAGGCGCTGACAATGGTGAGCTAATAGAGCGAGTGCGTCAAGCGGATGCGGAACGCGACAAACTGCAACGGGAACTAGATGAGTTGGCCAAGCTAGTCAAGGAGAAGAAAACTTCAGAATCCTCGAACAGCTCTTCGACCGGCAAGCATAGCGAAGATGAGTTCATAGTTGTGCGCAATGCGGATGCGGCTGGCTCCAGTTCCGAACCCGATCCAGACGCAGATGCAGACGCCACAACGCCACCAAGCAAGGAGAAATTGCGCGATAAACTCGTCGCGCTGGAGGCACGCATTGCCGAGCTCAATGCTGCCAATCAAAAGCTGCAGGATGCTGATGTGGAGCGCCAGCTAGCTAGCAGCGTGTTGACCGAACAGCTGTCGGAGCTGGAGACACGCCTGCGCATCAGCGAAAGCGAGAAGGAACAATTGCAGCTGGAGCTGCAGCGCAAGCTTCAACAGTTAATGCTGCAAAATCAGGAATTGAAATTAAGCGCCGAGGCCGACCAGGAGACACAAGCCAATGAACTGGAGCATCAGTTGGGTGTACTGCGCGACGAGAATCGTCAGTTACGCCAAGATTTGGATGCTAGCATTGCGCAGGCCAAGTTCCGCCAAGCCATAGCTGAGGAAAAACAGGAGATAACCGATCTGGATATGGATTTGGAAGACACAACCGCTGAAAGAGACAGAGATCCGCACAATTTGCGCTCCTTGCTGGAGGCGCTGCTCGCGGAGAGCTCCGAACAGGCGCTGGAGCGAACACACCGCCTGCTGAACGAACGCTGGCAGCGATTGGACAACGCAGAGCAGCGATTGGTTGATCTGCAGGATCAACAGTTAATAGCCGATCATGAGAAGAAGACGTTGGAGGCAGACATCTCGCAGTATATACTGCAATGCGACGAGCTGATGAAAAACAATGAGCTGCTCCTCAACGAGCTGGATAAATTCAAGCGCAACAAGCTGGAGACCATTGAGGAGCATCATGAGGAAACCATTGCACAGCTGGAATCCCAACTGGAGGAAGCCCAAAACCAGCGCGCAGCCTATGAAAAACAATTGGAGCAACTGAGAACACAGCTCCGCTTGCAGACGGATAAGCTACAGACCGAGGAGGTAAAAGAAACACACGAGTCCCAGTTGCAGCTACAGCTGATCCATCTACAGTCTGCACAGGATGAAATCCAGAAACAGCTGAAGGCCCAAAAGGAAGATTACGAGGCGTTGTTACTAGAGAAGACAGAGAATTTGCAGCAACTTCAGTCGGAGTTGGAAAACAAGGCGGAGCAACTGGAGCAAAACTGCGACTGGCAGAAACAAAATGAAGAATTGCAGGAGAGGAGTGAGCAACTAGAGATCGAGTTGACAGCCAAGGAGGAGCAATTGTTGGAGAACACTGAGAGATGTGAGCAGTTAAATATGAAAGTGGATCAGCTGGAGTCACAAATAGAGCAGCTAGCACTAATTTCCGAAGATTTGAAGTTCAAGGATGATCAATTGCAGCTACAAGACGCGGAGTTAACAAAACTGTCGGCTGAGCGGGACATGCTGCTAAAAGCCAAGGAGGAATTGATGTTACAAGTAAAGCAGCTAGAGGCACAATTGAGAGAACTCAATGCCAATTCCGAGCAGAGCAAACAAATGGAGCAACATGAACAGGAAGAACTTAAACAGCTGCGGGCGCAACTGGAGTTGCAGGAGGGACAGCTGGCGGAGCAAGCTAAACAGCTGGAACTGCAATTGAGTGCCAACGCGGAGCTGGAGACACAGCTAGCCGAGGCAAAGCAAAGGCCCGACCAAAGCACACTACTGGCACACGAATTGCTTGCTAAGGAGCAACAACTGGAGCAGCTGCAGAATCAGCTCAATGCGCTGAACAACGAAAGGCCGGAATTGATACAGGCGTTGCAGCAGAAGCACGCCGAGAACACACAATATTATACGGAAATCCAACGTCTACAGCCTCTGGAACACCAGCTGGCAGATATGCTCAAGGAGCGCGAAAAGCTGAACGATCAGATTAGTTTCCTAAGGGAAAAGTCCGACATATTGACAACCAATCTGCTGACGGAGCAAACCAATCAACGGCTGCTCCAGCAACAGCATGCCGAAGCCCAGGAGCAGCAGGTCAATGTGCAGCGCGATTTGGACCGCTTGCGTGCCCATCTGCTGGAGATCGAGGAGTTGCATACGCAGGAGAGTGTCGAGCTGCAACGCGAACTGGAGGAATCTCAGGCCAAACAGGCAGCTCTACAGCAGGAGGTATCCAAATCCAGCACCGCCTACACGTCGGCCAGGTAAGTTAGCCCCGAGCCCCGAACTCCAACCACCGCCCCCACAAAACCAATGCCAACTCCATGTCTAATGAATTTAGATAAGAGACACATCCACCAGCTCTCTGAGTCATTTGTGCGCCATTTTGTAATGCAATTCGCCGCAATTCACGCTCCCGATAAGCGACGAGACGACGCTAGATGCGACGAAATCGCCGCGTCGCGTCGCGCGGCGTGGCGAGGCAACGGGGCAACTTGAGTTGTCGCCGTAGACGTCTGGCTATGCAAATTGGATTCGATATGCTCCATGGCATACTCTTGCCCTGTTACCACAAGTTAATGTGCCGTACACTTTTCGATTATTATCGATTGGCAATTGGCTACAATCGGCAGATGTGCTAGAACGCATTACGGTAACTGCGAATTAAGAACTGAAAACCGTTGTAGTTTTCGAGCTTTCTGAAGCTTATGCACGGCCAATCGTTATATATTGTAGTAAAAAATTCTAAGGATCTGAGACGGTCCTCGCATTCTGAAACGTCTTGATTGGAAAATATTTTATTTCGAATATTTATTTTATATAATTCTACTCCATGGGTAATACATTTATCAATGTGACGTCAGCAGCCCGAATATTCGCTTTATTCCTGTTGTTTCTTAGAAATTCATATTTCAGGATTATTATTATTATTATATAGCCATATAAGAATATGGCCATAACAACCTATTCGGGTCAAAACCTGGAGCCCTATTTTCCTCTATTTCTGCTTCCTTCACTGAAGAACATTTTTATGTGGGTGAATTTCAAATCCTACGCCACAACCTAGTTTTTCTAGGAGGGTCCTGCATAAAGGCATGAACGGGACTCGAACCTCGCACCTCTTGTTTGGCGGGACAGTGCGCTTTCCACTGGACCAGCGAGGTTCCCCTATTTCAGGAGTATATATATTAATAATGATTATGAAAACTAAAATTTATAAGAACAAATTTTTCTCTATTACTACTCCTGCTCCTCCATCCACGTCAATCCTGCCTGCTTACTTTTACAGCTAACTTCTATATTAGTATTATCTTCTGCTCTATGAAATTTTTTCATAGTTCTGGAAGATTTGGGCTTCTGAACCTTAAGTTCGACATACAATGCGTAACAGTCCCGCTCGTCTTATTAAGCTCACATAAGAAAGTCTACTTCGCATACACATTGTAAACCTCCCTTGATGATCTAGGACACATCTATAAATTACAAAATTATTTATATTTTATCTACTTCCCCATACTATCCTTAGCATTCGCGCCAACCAACAGGCCGAAACGCTGCAGGCCCAACATGCGCTGCTTTTGCAGCAACGCGACGAGCTGTTGGCCAAGCTGGGACAGTGTGAGGATCGGGAACTCAAACAGCAGGCAGCGCTAACTAATTTGCAATGCGCCTTGGAACAGTTCCAGAATGGTGAGTACCACTTTGTGGCCTATATTTGGAGCCAACAGCACGTCTTAACACCTTTCCATTAGACAAGGACCACGACATTGAGACGGCAACACAACGCATGCGCCGTGAGCTGCACGCGCAGCAGGAGAAGCAGGCGGTGCTGCAAGCGGAAATGGCTGCACTGCAGCAGCAGCTGTCCGAGGCTAATCAGGGCCTGCGGGCAGCGGCACGCCTATCCGATCAGCTGGAGGCCGGACAGCAGACCATAGCGGTGCTGCGGGAGGAAGGTGAGTGCTAGCCCAGAAGACTATATGAAGCCCCCATGTGGGGCTATAGAAAATTTTGACTAACTTCTTCGTGTTGAAAATACAAAGCACCTCACTGTGGTCGCTTGGCGAAAATTCTACCGAGCGACGATTGTAGCAATTAACTTTTATTACCGGCATGTTGTTAACCCACATGATTGTTCAGGCGGACAAATATATATAAAAAAAAAACCGACTATAATAACATGTTATTTAATTAATCGATCACGCATATATTTTATATATATACAATATAAAAACCCGCACCAAGTTCAATATTCTCAATAATAACTGTTTAGAGAGCAAAGAGAGTGTGTGAGAGAGAGAGAGAGAGAGAGAGTGAGAGTGAGAGTGAGAGAGAGTGTGTGAGTGTGTGTGCGGGTGAGTTGAGAAAAGAAGGGAGAAAGAGAGAGAAACAACACACTGAGACATCAATCAAGACGTCACCTCACCTGATTCTCAAAGGTAAATATCAGCTGGTAATTCTGGGAGCAATGCCTTATTATGAAACACTCGGAATTTCAGTTGGTATCGACTTTTTTGAATTGCATTTTATCACCAAAGCGCCAAAAAAAAAACCAAATTCGAAAAAATTAAAAATAATTTACAAAAACTACACCCACACATAAAAAATCAAATAAAATATAATATTATGTAAGCACGTACGGCATGTGGCAATATATTGGCTGTTACCCCCCGAAAAGGTAAAAAATGTCTACTCTATCCCCACCCCGTCCGTCCGGCAATCTTCCAGAATCATATATATATATTGGCTGAAACCACCAGTTTGGCAATTAATCTGCACTAATTGCACACCCAAAACTCAACTGTAGTATCATTGTTTTTACCCAATCCTAACTATATAATAATTATATAATCCATAAAATGTACTTGTTGTTGCTGGCACACGCACACACGAAACACACACAGAAGGCACACAACATGAGAACATCAATTTTTATAAAATGCCTTTTATGTTGTTGGAAAACTTTAATCAAAGATTTTATTATTTTTTGAAATTTCGACACGTAGTATACTTTATTGTATTGCAGTAAATGTATAAAAAATACGACTAGATATTAGAAAAATGTACCAAAAAGATACTAAAAGGATAACAAAACTATGGGCGTATGGATGAACTTATAATCTTCGGAGATGGGGCATAACGTATATTTTTAGCGAAGACCCAATGGTATTTTGAATATTCTATGTCTGTATTTAGCATATTTGTGACAGTTCATATGGGCCAGCCATGAAAAGAACAATGATTTGTAAAAGATGCATAACTTTCGTCTTTATAGCTTGATCCTTTTGAAATTTTGTGGAACGACTGGGAATAAAAAAGCTTAAGTGGAAGTAAAAGTTACCTACAAAGGTTGATAAACATTCGTAATATGGGCAAATCCAACTTTTATTTGTATGACTGCTACATGATATTAAGGTAACTTGAGGATCTAGCTTGCAGACATACAGGCAGCTTGACTGACTGACGGATCCATTTGTATTTCCTACTGATCGGTCTGCAAAAAAGTCTGTGGGTCCATAACGTTACCATTTTTTGGGATAAAATAAAAATATTCCGCAAATATACCGAAAAACTCCAATATTTAAGAAATATCAGTTTATATTATCAAATATCTATACCCTAAAATTCCTTATATCAGTACATTCTTTTGGTATATTTCCTCTAGTTGCAGTATTTCCTCCAACTTTTGCAAGCTTGCACATTTGTGTGTTCTATTAAACCGTTTATTGTTTGCCTGATATCTGTTATTTTGTTATTAATTAAATATTCTGTTTATTTTAATTTGTGATTTTCATTAAGTATTAATTAATGGAAACCTCTGCTATATATGTATTTAGTGTATTTAGTTTTAATATTGTTTTTGATTTAATTTTGTATGTTTGTTTGTAATTTATAATTTTCGTAAATATATTTTTAATTTATTTGATCGTTAAGAACCCGTAAAAAGCACGGTTATATCGTATAACCGTATTGCGTCAACCGTAAATCCGTCAAAAAAACAAGCAAAAAAAAATGGAATTACTTTCCCAAATTAAATATATATTTATATATATATGATTAATTGTTGTTTAACCTATCTGCAGCATTGATTAATCTCAATTTGTAAATGTGAGCGATTTTTCTGAATTTGACGCACTCACTTTGCAATTGGAGATTGCTCGAGATTGCAGCATATGCCACATTATGTAAAAATATGCCTTTGAACCTTGTCTTAACTATCCATACTCGTTTATCTATCTATTATACTTTATCTATTTGTTTACACACACCTATACAATATACTCGTATAATCGTATATACCTGTTGTTGTTGTTATTGTTCTTGTTGTTCCTGTTTTTTTGTTTATTAGCTGAGTAATAATATGACACAAAATTCGCATAATTTGATCTAGTAAAATGTACAATCCGAGTTTCTTTTGACTTCAATTCATGCTTCGAGAAAGCTTAAAGCCAGAGTTATATATTTTAGTCTGGGAGCTTAGAAACTTTTCATGTTTGGTCGAAGACATCTAGATTCTATTGTGGTAACCCTAAAAAACATCGTTTTAATACTGTATTTCTGAAGTTTCGTTTTCCGTTGGTTAAGATTCTTGAGCGAAAGTTTGAACACTTCTTATAAAAGACCTTAAGACTAAATTCCCACAATTTTCTTTATCATATCATCATATTTATCATTTTAGGGGTAAGGTAATGAGATTTCACATAAAAAACATTAAGACTTAGATTTTATAAGATTCGATCATATTTCATAGGCTTAGATCTTTGGACAGAAGTTATGAAATGACAGACTAATGGGATACTCATTTAATAATTTCTTAATCTGCATTTTCTTAAATTTTAATTTTGTCAAAATTTTAGCTCCCATGAAGTAATTCTAATTCATAAATTGCAACATTTTTAATTTTCTATATTAATATATGTACATATCATTTTTCCAACAATCCATAACTTTCTGTTCACAAATATTAGTTTATCAAAATGTATTTATGGGGTTCTTTAACATTATTTTTACCCAAGGAAAAGATTTTAGTTCTTCAAGTTCAGTAAATTTGGATCAGAGGCAAATTACATTCTATTATACACTATTATAATATGATTGATACTACTATAATAGATTTCTTAAATTCACCATTGACTGGGAATAAAGTTGAGGTGTTTTAACATGTTTAAACAAGATGGCGTGGCTTCGCGCTCCACTCAAATCGAGGGCATAACATGTCACAACCAGAGGACCTTAGTTGCTCTGGCCACGCTTTGTAAATTGGAATTTAATTCTGAAATGACACATAATTATGAAAATATAAATTAGCCTAGAAGATTTATTCTCGCAGATTTTCACTTAGAATCAAAGGTCCTTTGAGGTACCGTCTTGAAAATATCCTTTTTAAAAAGCCGAAGCTTAAGAGTATTTTATTGCGGATATGTGAAAAAATATATGATACACTCGGGCAGCTATATAGCTTAGAGCTATACACATTAATGTAGTTCAATAGAAAAATCATATAAAATAAATGTATAACAAAAGAAATGTAGTTTTGTTAAGTTGCCTATAATTCCCAAGTTGTGCAACTCGCGGACTGTAGTAAAAAATCGTAATCGTATTTATACCGAAAATTTCAAATGTAGTTGTAGCAAAAGCTTTCCAGAAACAAACACAACGTAGATTAAGCCCGTTGTTTATTATTTTGCATATCCTTATTGTTATTTTGCCGTCTTGTTGTATTTTAATTTGCGTTTGCTGTTGGAACCACAGCCAGTCCTTTAGACCCAAAAGCTAGTCGAAACTACTGACCACGTCCCCATGATTACAGCAAACACTTAGCCACAAGCCGCAGCAAAGAGCAGCCACTGCATCAGCATCTGCATCTGCATCAGTGTCTGCATCTGCATCAGCATCTGCAGCATCCGCATCCGCAGCATTAGCGTCTGTACGGTTGAGTATTACATCAGGTACTGGTGTGCCATTTAACCAACAACCAGTACTTATGTCATACTACGCCGTGCAGTGGGCGCACTAACCGCATGACACGCCTACAAAACAAAAAGCAAAAACAAAATAAAATTATAATAATAATAATGCTGATAATAAATGAAATTTAAATGCGCGGCACTTGTGTTAGTTCTAAGGTTCTTCTTAAGGTCGTCTAGATTTTCATTCCTTTATGTCCTTTAAAGATGTTCGAAACTAATCCATTTGCTTTGTTTCTATTTCGATACCACGCACACAGTGGACAGCCTGAAGGACGCCAATCTCAAGCTGGAACAGCGGCTCAGCAACAGCGAGTCGAGTCAAACCGATAAGATCGACAAGAGTCTCATCAAGAGCCTGCTGATCGGTTACGTGGTCAGCGGACATGCAGGTGATAAGCAGCAGGTGCTGCGCATGATATCCTCCGTGCTCGACTTTAACGCCCAGGAATCCGACAAGGTGGGCCTCAACAAGCAGCAGGGCAGTTGGTTGGGCAGTATACTGGGGGGCGCTGGCGGCGGAGGCGGCACGAGCACAAATGTTTCACGTTCAGGTAATGCCCAAACTATCAAAACTACCAAAGTCCATGTCTAATTCTTTGATCTCATTTCAGGCAACGAGAATCTGCTGCAGGCCTTTGTCCAATTTCTGGAGCAGGAATCACAGCCACAGCCGTCGACACAGTCGCGACCGACGCTGCTAAGCATTGCCAAGCAACAGGAGGCCACACCCGTTTCAGTTAACCACACCACAACAACATCCTCGATAGCAGCAGCAGCAGAAGCTACAAGAGCCGCAGCCGCAACCCCAGCCGCTAGCAGTCCACAGTCAACGAAACAGGCGGCTCTAGCGGCAACTCCGACGCCGCCGATGCAGTCACTGCTTATGAGCACCAACGAGTTCGCCCCCTCACGCAACTCCAGTTCAATACTGAAGGACATTCTCAGCGACTCCTGATTGTTGTAGAACATCCTGCTCTTGTCCTTGTGATGGCGTTCTTTTCATAATTTTTTTGTGTGTTTTATGTTTTTATAATAATTTAAATTTAATTGATATGGAATTTTTAACTGTATAATTAGCATGTGCAATTCGAGTATCCCATGTACCAGCCGTACATGACACTCCACAATATATATGTATCTGCATATGTATGTATGTTTGTGTATGTTATATTTCCCCCAATGCGCCGTTATCGTAAGCGCACTATCCTAACTAACACGTGTAAATATGAAAAACATGCAATATGAAAATATCCACGCAGCCGGAGACATGAATCGGTGGGGCTCCCCTGCCCATATCTCCCCTGCGCTTGGTGGGCCTTATATGCAGCTCGCCAAATAGCAGCAAATCAAAATAAAAACTATATTGAAAACTACCTTATCTGCCGACTTTTTATTTGGGTGGTTTTCAAATTTTTAAAAAGTATCCCAAATGAGAGAAGAATGTACGACAATAACATAATACAAATTAAACATTTTTCAAAAGTTTATTCTTTGATGGGGCCTCGGTGGCTCAGTTGTAGATTCTGGACTCACACTTGTCGATAGCATGACCCTCGTATGGAAGAAGAATCTTGTTGTGGTATAGGATTTGAATAAATATAATAATATATACGAAACATATTCAGAGATCTAATTATTTGTTGTTGGTCGATCACGCAAAGGATTTTTAAAACTTTTTGGGTTTTCTTAGTTCCAAGTTGTTTTTTAATTTCTTTAAAATTTAAGATCTATTGTGCAATCAAATATATATACTTTCGGGTCTTCGAAGCCGTAACACTCATCAAAGTTGGGGTGGAATTCCACCATTTTCCCAGGCGAAACTTCTATTGGGCGTCCCAACCGGTTCTCATCCGGTTGAAAATGGTGGTTGGAGAGCAACAGTTGATATAAAGAATTGGCGCCAAAAGTAAACAAGGTTCAACACGCTCCTAAAACTTTTCATGCTTTCAGGTGATACAAATCGAAAATATTACTCCAACGATTTTACATATAGTATATGCCCAATGAACCTAATCTATGAATATTAAAATTTATATTAATTTTATTGCCTTTCAGTCTTGATGTCCAATTCGACGGCTTGGACATTGTCAGAGATTTCTTATAAATTTAGAAAACGCGGAAATTATTTAATTATATTTATTTGAAATAATCTCAAGAATATTTAAACCATCAAAAACAACGAACAAAATACGACAATCGATTACAATGTAGCCATGAAAGCCAACTATCGCTTGTTATTGCCCCGCACTTATCGATTTATATGCTCATCGATTTCTAGTTTGTTTTATTACATTTTGGAACACTCGGAAGGAATACTCAGAATGCAAAAAAGACCGCAATATGCGGCGAATTCAAATGGAAAATGAATTAACCTAAGTATCAGATCGCGGCATAATGCACCCGAGAAGGAGTTGTCGTCGAATTGTGTCCTTTCTAGCATTAATTGCGCTACTGGTTGCCATCTACCTCTATGGCCGTGCGGGAGAGCTTGGTGAGTATGCACTTAGAGTCGGGGATGCGCTTAATGTCTACTCGATTCCCGATTGTGTTGCACAGACGATAGGCATCTGCCGATGATAGTGCCAGATGCGGAGGAACGCCTGCCGCCCTCTAGCTCGGAGCTGCATAACTTCAAAGAGGCAGCCATATGTTCGGACAACAAAGAGTGCAGTGTGGCGGCTAGGTAAGACATTTTTGTGGAGACGGGACACTGGAAGCCTCCTTTAATATGTACTGTTATCTATATGCATGCAGAGAAACTCTGAGGCGCGGTGGCAGTGCAGTGGATGCGGCCATCACCGCACTGTTCTGCAATGGGCTGGTCGGAATGCAGAGCATGGGACTGGGTGGTGGCATGTTGATGAACATTTACATCCATGAGGAGCGTCGTTCTATAAGTATACTCAGTCGGGAATTCGCACCAAGTCGTCTGAGCGCTAGAAACTTTAGCATATTTGCCAAGGAAGAGGAAATGAAAAAATCCAGCTGGTCCATAGGTGTGCCCACAGAGCTATTAGGCTATGGGTTGGCATATCAGCGATATGGAAAGCTGCCTTGGGAAGATTTGATTAGGCCCACTTTGGTGCTTTGCCTCAAGGGTTACACGCTCAATCAGCACCAAAGTGATGCTCTTTTACTGAATGGCGAGATGATCAGGAGTGATCCGCTGTTGCGTGAAATGTTTATTGAGCCCAGAACGAATTGGTATCGGCCCATTGGCAGCCTTATAACGCCACCCCGACAACTATGCGAAACCTATGCACGACTGTCGGATGACGGGCCACAGAGATATTACCAAGGAGCTTTTTTAAGAAATTTATATGCCGACTTGAAGGATATTGGCAGTGGCATTACAAAAAAAGATCTGGATAATGCTCAGGCCAAGATGACGAAATCAGTTGTAGTGCCGTTAGACGAGTTTGACTTGCACCTGGTACCGCCACCAGGGAGTGGACATATAATCGGATTCATTATGAATATACTGAAACACTATCGTGTAGATTTTTTTGAGAGAAAAAAACAATTTGTGCCCTTGGATTTTCATCGTATTGTGGAGGCTCTGAAATTTGGTTTTGTTCAACGTTGGAAACTGGATGATGCAGCCGATAAGCAGGTTAGCAGATGGCTTACTCAGTGGCGTCCTCTCTTTCTCTCTCTCTCTCTCTCTCTCTAAGTGTTGTTTCACTTGCTTTTGTGCTCGTTTGAAATGTCCGAAAATATGTTTTTATACCCTAATCCCATTTGAAAAACGGGAAGAGAGTTTTTAGTTTTGTTGGAGTTTATATAACACGCAGAAGGAGGCGTGACAGACCCTATCAAGCATATATATCGGGATCAATAGAATCGACATACCCATGTCCGTCTGTATGAACCCGCTGATCTCAAGAACTGCAAGTTTGTTTTAAATTTCATATGCCACGCCTCATTCGTCCGATTTTCGATAAAATGACCATTGAGCATTTATATAGCTATCGACACCAAATTTAGTATATAAGGTCAGGATTAGAAATTGCAGATTAGAATTTCCCAAAATTCCTCCATTGACTATATGCAAAAAGTGGCATCAAAGATTTTTTATTCTAATTTAATTCCCTCTGAATTCCATAGGTGCTTATAAATTGTACAAGTTTTTAAATTTTTAATGCCCCCGCAAATAAAAAAAATTGATAAAATTCTTCGATTCGAACATACAAGTTCTGGTATGTGTTCCAAACTCATGCTGAAAGTTTCAAATGTGATAATAAACACTCAATTGGGATCAGGGTATCCCACAATCGAGCGCTCTCGACTGCAGCACTCTATCTTCTTGCTTATATGTTTTGAAAATATGATATGATATTAACAATCTTATTCTAAGATCTATGTCCTTCCTCTCAATAGTATTTTTTTTTATTCTTTTCCAACAGTTTTTGGCAAGGCTGATTAGTCCGGAATTCGCCGCTGAAATTGCTAATATTCTTGACGACAACCACACTTATAATACTACTGAACACTATGGAGCAACTGAAGAGGTAAAATTCCATACGGAACATGGCACTTCGCATATTTCGGTACTGCACAATAACGATGCTGTTTCAGTAACCAGCTCCATTAACTTTTAGTAAGCTAACAAAACCAATTTTAATTTCAAAAATGCAAACACTCCTTCAACTCCCTTCTTTCCAGCTTTGGCAGTGGTCACATGGGCAAACGTACGGGTATCCTATTCAACAATGCCATGTCTGATTTCTCCATTGAGCACTTGAAGAACTACTTTGGTTTGCCATATGTCAAGGGAAAAAATATGATAGCCAGCGCTGCCAGTCCCATGTCTTCCATGAGCCCGATCATTGTTACGGAACGCTCGACGGGTAAGGTGCGGCTTGTTGTGGGTGCAGCTGGTGGCACGAGGATAATTTCGGCCCTCGTTCCGCTCTTGGTACGCGTGCTTTGGCAGGAAGGTGATATTAAAAGTGCCATCGATGCCACACGTTTCCATCATCAGCTGCTGCCCAATCTGTTTATATACGAATATGGCATGTTGACGAACGATCTCTACGGCTTGGAGATGAGAGGACATCGGTGTAAACGGTATCGTGAACGTGGCTCTGTGATTTGTGGCATTGCAAGTGATAAGAGAGAAATCACAGTCAATTCGGATTATCGTAAAATGGGCGGAGTAACTGGCTTTTAGTATATTTGTAATAGGCCAATGTTTTCATATCGTATCTCTAGTCACATTCAATTATTTTGTGTGTCAGGAATCTTTATACCAAAATCGCATTTGCATATACGGAAAGTTTGTTCAAAAGTGGTTTAAAAAATTTGTAAAAGACAACTGTAACCGACATATCAAGTATATCCACAGATTCTAAGAAAATCAAACCGTACGCCAAATTTTAAATTTTAAAGCTGTAAATGGATATAACGTTGCATATTTTCGGTTGTCATTAGGTTAGTTTTTAAGATTCAATAATGTTTTAAGAACTCGACATTGAGCAGATCTTTGTGTTAATATCCTAAGATGTTATGTATGCGTAGTTTCTTAAATATACAATACATAATTGAGATTTTTAAAGCGATATATATTGTAATTTTAACGCATGATATTGGAAAAGATTTTCCCAGATAATCATACAATACATTTTGATCTGATTATACCAAGTTGTTGTCTGCCAAACTCTTTGTAAAGCTGTTCCCTTTCTCTTAATGCAGTTGGAATCCCAAAAAAACTATAATTTCCATTGAGAATTTCTTAGCCCGATAGTTCAGTTTCAAAGAATTGGTTTATTCACTACGTTTGATATTGTATTTAATGAGAATTTGAAATGATTTTAATTGCAATAAAACTTTGCTATATAATATTTTAGTAAGATTAGTATTTTATGGCTATTCCCATGCAATTTGATATACTATACAATCGTTGTAATTCATTTCTGAAATCAATTTATTAAATATTAATAATTGAAGTTCTTTAGCTAGTAGCTATGCCATTTTATATCATGCTATAAATAATTATTTATATATATATATGTATATAATGTCTATATATAAATACAAACTGCATGTTTTTTAGGGTCTTGTGTAGGTTGTGCCTAAGTGAATGCTATCAGTACTTTTTATTTTAATTAGTTTCGAGTTAGGACTTAGCTCAAACTTTCTTTTATATAGGAATTCGTAGTAAGCTCTATTTGTTCTATGCGTATATAAATATTGTATATGGATGTGTATATAAGGTATATGTATGTACGTAGGTAATAGTAGTAGATCCTTTTATAGTATTCGTATTGTATATTTGCAGTGTGTGCGCTTGTGAGTTAAGAGAAGGAACAGTTTTCAATGTGAGTTTTAATAGTCATAAACTTGCAGCGATTGTATAAACTCTAGCTTAGATATGTTGCTCAAATCAGCTCCTAAGTCTGCAAGGATATTGCTTCGGTATGCCGAAGTTAGTTATAATTTTTACTATTATTTGTTTTATATTGTTGCCATAAAGCTACAATTAATTGAGCACAAAACGTTACAAGAATACGTAGTACGTATCGCATCAGTTACATGGCTATATATATAAATATATATATAGTATAGTATAGTTAGTTATTATATATCATCTATGTATAAGTACAATGGTATGTATAAAAATGCAATCAACAATATCAGTCTGTTGCAAATGCCGCAACAACAACATCTGTGTTTCTCTCTCGCTAATCGTTATCAATATATCATAAATGGTTATCTTAGGGCCAGGCGAAATTAATGCCAGTCAATTGATAAAACTTATTGTTAAACGGCCTATAGAACTCCCTCAGACGCTCAATTGCATTGGCATCGATATGCGGATGATTTCGTCCCTTGGTCTTGCCCAGACAATGTGGTGTTGAACGCGCCTCCGACTTGAACAGGCACGGAAATCCTTTGGTGGCATTAAAATAGAAATGCTTCTCGGTAACCACACGCTTTAGACCCAAAAAATCCTGAACACGTCCAATCTCATACGCCGGATCCATGATCAAACGTTCCCCGCTTATAAAGAGCAACTGCGACAGTGGAAAATATAAGAGCCAACGCTCCAAGAATCGCGCATAGACGCCAATCTTCACGGGGCCCCAATTGGTGTCCACCACCGAATAGCTGCCATTGACGAAGGCCAGCTGCTCGAAACGCTTCATGTCCGCCTTCTTGCTAGCCGCCTGTGTGTAATCCGAAATAGCACGCGTCACCGGATCACGCACCACGATCAATAATCTGAAGGAAATAGAGATATTTTGAAGAACTCATTTTATACCAATGAAAGGCTTGTAAAACAGTACAAGTGGGCGAAGTTATCTTAAGGATCATCGAAGATTTAATACTTTCTTCGAGAAACCCATTTTTAAATGCAAAACAATCAGTACTACACATGCAATGTCAAGTATATATTCCTAAAATAAACTCTAGAGCAGTTCAAGGTAGTGATCCCGAGAACCAACCCAACAACATGGTATTATTATAATAGCTAAGCCTATTGTGTCATCTGATAAGCTTAAGTCAAATTAACCAATTTAAAAAAGTAAGAACAAACAAGTAAGGAAGGATTATCTTCAGAGCCCCGAAGATTTCATAATCTTTTACAAGTTGCAGCGGTAAAATTTTAATACAATTTTTTCGTTATTAAAGACTCTTGTAAAAATTCTACATAAATTTCTAATTAGATAATGAGAAATTTAATTAGAATTAAGAACATAAAGGAATTCCACGCAAAAGTTTTAAAAACATGGTATGGGTTGAAGTCCGATCCCCATGAAATTTGGTAGAACGATAGATAATAATGAATTTTAAGCGTGTGCGAGCTTTGAATCCATTAACGATAATCAAAACATTGGTGTTTCCCAGCTCTTCTCTGAAATTTCGAATTAGGTCTGATCCAGTAAGTTAATGTACATTTTGCCATATTTTTCAACAAAAAGACTCTGCCCCGAATTTCCATACAACAAGCTGACAGACAGTAGACATATAGAACTTAAATAATTTCCTTGTTTTCTCCTAATACTATTGAAAGAATTTAAAATTCCATAAAAACGAAATTAAAATCAAAAAACATTAAATCAAACTTAAGAATTGATAAAATAAATATTAACAGAGATATTCATTTTTCAATAATATTATATATACCATATAATACAAAATTTGATTATAATTTAAATTACAAACTGGCTATTCGGGATTCTAAAAAAGTTAAAAGAAATTTCTATACTCTCAGTAATTAACATATCTGCTTTTAAACCGGCGAATAATGACATTATGATATAAAATATCTGCCCACAATAATTGTTTTCGGAAATCTAGAATACTTGAATATTTTAGTTAAATCTAATGAAAATCAGTATCTTCTGACATCTTTCATCTTTTAAAAATACATTTGACAAAATTTGTTGATGTGTTAGAGAAGGAATTGAATAAGACAGAAGAAAACTATTGTCTGGCCTCTAAATATTCGAAATTAATAAGTTTCGAATGATCTAGGGCAGTTTTTCCTCAATTCTTATTCCTATTCAGACACTCGCTTTGGTCTTTAACCTGCTTAAGTGTGACCAGGCCACCAACTAAAATAAGACATTAGTTTTGATGGCAAATGCCAAAAAGCTCTATGTGCTTTATGGCGGATATCCTTACTGCATAATATTTCCTGGCTTTTGTCAAAGGTCTTAATCTAAAGATTAACTCACTTAGTCGACGCATTCATGTGATACACTCGCTGCGGCACCTCCTTGGTTACAAAATAGCTGGGTGTCTTCTCCATGGTGATCTGGCCCTCGATGGTGTAGGGCATGTGATGGCGATACCAACGCAAGCCGCGCTGATAATGTCTATCAAAGAAGTGCACTTCGGAACCGGCGGCACGTACATCCGGATGAAGGCGTATGAACTCCAGCAGGGCGCGAGTTCCGCTCTTCTTGACGCCAATGATTAGCGTATCGGGCAGATGACGAAACGGCCGCAGTCCTTGTTGCCGCAGCATCTGGTACTTGGGTGCACCATCCGCGCTGGATATGCCGGCTGTTGTGTTGTAAATGGAGACCGTGCTGGAGGTGGAGTTGGTGGAGTGGACAAGCGCGGAGTCCGTGACAACGCCGCTCTCATTGCGCTGTTGCAGCGTCAGCAAATTGCGTAAGTTGCTCTGTGCGTTAGGATGGAGATGAGGGTGAAGTGTTGGAGCTATGGTCGCGTCCTAGACAAGGACTCACCTGCTGAAAGCTGCGACTGATGCTGGCAAAGAGGCAGGCATTGAAGCTATAGGAGAAGTAGATGAGCGTCACACAGACCAGCAGGACAATGGCCAGGCTGCGGCTACTCAGATTTAGATTATGGCACCAGATGCTTATATGCATGGTGTCTAGCACACACACACAACACACACACACAACACACACACACACTCACACACACACACTCACACACACACACTCACACACACACACTCACACACACAACACACACACTCACAGAAACAACACCGAGTGTTGGGGACAAGTTAGCCGCGTTCCATTATTTTGGTTTGACCGCCAGATAGGTTCAACTAGCCGGCGGTTAGGCGAATCTACAACATGCTGGACAACAACAACAATAGCAACAACAATTGCGTGAATAGTAGACAATTTACAGTTAACTTTTGCCAGTTTTTGTCTGTATTTTTGATGTTGCAACAAAAGTTCCGGAAGTGCTGGCAGGCAGGTCTATTGCAAAAAGGGAAACAAACTCTCTGTTAATGGGTCGCCCAGTCAACACGCTGGGATTGCAGCAGGCTGAAGGAGTAAGGGATGCAATGGAAAGGGCGGGAAGGGAAATTGAAGGGCTAGGAGCAGGATATGCATTGCGCTCTCCTTGTCTCTCTCTCCCTCTCTAAAGATTATATTATAGTAACTCTCCGACTCTCTGTAACTGGTTGGTTGACTTTTACACCCTGTGCGCTGGCTTCGGCTCGGACTGCAGGCACTGGGCACGGCCTACGCAATTGCGTATCCGCCACTTGGGCCGAAAGGTAGGCAGCGTATTCTAAGCGCATGACGTCACAAATTCACAGTTCTTTAGAAGGAATAATGTGTGTAATACATTTTACCAAATTAATGTCGAATTTAAGATAAAAGATGCGAAGATGAGGCGAAGACTTAATACTCTTTCCGAACTAAGGGGCGGACAGGCATATACCCTATAAATGACAGCTGAAGAAATATGGTTTTTATTAAAATTATTGAGATTTATAGATCTATGTTTTTGACCCAATAGGATTAGAAAAAAAACCTTTCAAATTAAAAATGTTTAGCCTAAACAGTGATTCGAGCCTCGGACGTAATAAACACTGAGCACAAACTTCAACCAAGTGTCCCATTCGGCCATTCAAAGAACACAAGATAACTTCCGTGTTTATAGACCGTGTTTTTTTTTTTTCCTGACTATTCTAGATATATCTTCTGGTATATTCGTTTTCAATAATCTATTCCAGTGAAACTATCAAGTATCGCCATACAATATATACACATGCACGAAGAGGATAATCGTCTGAATAAATGCTCGAAAAATTTGTATTCCCTTATTCTAACAGTTTTTGTACCCGAATTTCCCCACATTTTAATGCAATACTTCATTTTTTTCACTGAATGTGAGGAAATATGTAAGACAGCCATGGTTTTTTTTAACAATGTCATGAAATTTGGCATGTCGGTGCCCATATACAGAAAACGGCATCCAAAATTTTTGTTTCATCCATATATGATTCCCCAAAGTAAGTGCTAATAGATTCCACAGTTCTTAACATGAATAGAACTTGGGATTTTATATTTATGACTCATAAAACTATTCTGAAAATTTCAGTACAATCGGATTATAAATACCGAAGTTATAAGACTCAGAAGCTTCTGAAAACGGGCCCAAAAGTCAACAGGTAAAAAAATTGATGATGTTACCTGGCGGCTAAACTATTATAGCAACAGACATCTCATATACGTGGGTGTGCATATGTACTAGTATTGTGCGATTATAATTGTAGTGGACGGTTGGGATCAAGGTATCTCGCAGTCGACCACTCTTGATTGTAGCGGTCTATCTTATTTCTTTTAAGATGGTGCACTTTAATTGTAATAACTTTTAAAAAACAATTTGGTTTAAACTTATCAAAAATTCAAAATAAATGATTTGATTTTTAAATGAATGATTTTTAAATTTTTGATTTTTGTCCCAACAAATTTATCACGGCGTTGCTGTGCGAGGCTCCCTTCTATGCATTACGAACTTCACGACAAGGTGAACGTACTATTTTCATCGAAAAGAGTATAAACATTTACTTATTTTGCAAGATTGGTGGAATCTTCGCTCTCCGAGTAACATCTCAGACAACCCTGAAGTAGTCCAATTTCTGCTCAAAAGTAAACAGACAATTACTTGTTCAACCCCCGGTTGGGGAAATTTGAGCACGGCATTCCCTACCATGCTCAGCTGTCAAAGAGCTTGTCCGGCCGGACACAAAGCTTTTGGGGTTATAGATTAGATTTGGATGGTTTTTTGTTTCTTATCAGCAGCAGCAAAGCCAAAGCTTTTGCGGATCACTCAAAGTATCGATGGCTATGAATATGAATATTCGAATCCATTTATCCACATGGCATCGGTGAGACCTCATTTGATAGCCGCGATTAGTCATCATGCAGGTGCTGCCTCAGCTGGCTTTATCTAATCAGTTGTTTTAGCCAACGAGCTCTTGGGCTCTATTTGCAGTCGCAATTGTAACGTCTTTGCTGTCTTCTCGGCGCTGCCAATGGGATCATAACGATTCCCATTTCATAGCAAAAACATATCGGAAAAATGCCTCAAAGCGCATACGATCTTATGTATTAATCGTCATAAAAAAAAAAAACAACCTCAGTCATCATGTCGAATTTATGGAACAAATGTGTGCTCAAGTTTTTCAAATATGCACCCAGCTATGTGGGTAAGCCAAAAACTGATCATTATATAAAGCGATATCGGGCAGCATAATCACCTCTAATCTGCGCAGTTTGCCTATGTTTTCTGCCCGCGGGACTCATATTTGGCTACACGATCTGCTCATTTGTCGCCGAGCGAAATCTCGAAACGAACATCATTGACTATGGACCCCTAATTCTGGGTGCCTGCATAGCATTTGCTACAGCTGTGGGCATACTGGTGATCAAATATATCAAGGGCTGTATTGTCTATTGGCAGCCGCTGTTCCTGCTGGCAGCCGGGGTGTTCAATCTATTGGCCAGTTGTTTCTATTTTGCAGATGGCTTTGGTGAGTACTAAATCAAAACAAAGAGGATTGGAAAGACTTTCCTATAGTCCGATGGACAATTTCAATCTAAATCAAGCTAAAAAGATTGTTTATTCATTTTTTTAACTCCGTGGAAAAATGTTTGAAATCAATCCTAGAAAAACTAGGGTGTGGCGTAGTTCTTCAGTGAAGGAAACATAAATGAAGGAATATAGTGCTTCAGAGTGTGACCCGATAAGGTTGTTATGACCATATACTAATAATAATAATACATATTGAGAAAATTTAACAGATTTAGCACATATTCGATTCACATTTGTAGGAGCCAGCAGAAAGTCAATACTATATTCATACCATACCTATAGCTTCCATACCATGAAAAGTCGATTCCCAGGTTGTCCCAGCTTATGAATTAAAAGTTCACAAATTCTTCAGATATTTATACCCTGTTTTAAGTTTGTGCAAATGTGCGTAACAGGCAGAAGGCAGACCCCATAAAGTATATATATTCTTGATCAGGATCAATAGCGGAGTCGATTTAGTCCATCTGTGTGAACGCATTGATTTTCGAGATTATAAGAGCTAGAGACTTGAAACTCGGCATGAAGTTCCGTGTATACAAACACATATCAAGTCCAGAGATTTCGATGATTTCACCCGATAATCGATAAATTCACTTTTCTATAAAATGGCCATAAATTTTGCATTTATAGAGATATCGGCTCCATATTTGGTATATAGGGTCATGAATGCAAAATGCAGAATGTTTCCCAAAATTTTGATACACCCCTCAATTGTCCCGGAACGTGATGAAATGTGTATAGCACCTCATTTTATGCAAGAGTTATGATTTTTAGTATGTGGGTACCCAAAGTTACTATGCAGAAAGTGGCATCCAAAATTTCCAACGTAAAATGGTCTCCCTTTAATTTAGTAAGAGCTTATAATTTCAATAGTTATCATTATATATCCAATTCCAAAACCTATATTTATAACTATGTCATAAACCAAACTTGAAAATTTCAGAACGATCAGATCATAAACATCGAAGTTATAAGACCTAGAAGTCGCTGAAAACGGGCCAAAATGGCTAAAGGTGAAAAATGGATTATGCCACCTGGCGACTAAGCTATTGCAGCTAGATGCGAGAAATTCGGCATAGAGGACCGCATAAGTAATGCGCAATAAGTAATGCAGTTTTTCATATTTTTGATACCACGCCACCCTCCCCCGCAAATCAATAAATATTGATAACAGGTGTAATTTTTGGATTTCAAATACGTATTTTAGAATATAGGTCGAACTTACACTGAAAGTTTCAAGTTGATCGGAAATACTGAAGCTATTCACAAAATTTTGTAAAAATTCATCTTAGGTAAAAGTGCATCTGTGTTTGTACGGTATTAAACAATTCTGACTGTGTTGCACAGTTTCGATCAGATTATCTCGTTGAGCTCACTCGAGTAGAGCTTTTTTACTTGTTTTTACTTAAAGCATGTATAGATGGGTATATTTTATTGTTACATTGCTTATCAATATTTCAATTTGACACTGAAAAATTTAAAATAGGATAAGGGAAATACTTAAGCATTAAAATCTTTTTTATAAATGTATACATTCAGTCAAAGAGGAGAATCATAATGAAGATGATAATATGGATATGCATTTTTGATTTTATTTACCTAAATTAAATTAATTTAAATATTTCGTAGGGTTCTGACATACTTACTTAAGATTTATCCGAAACGCATCCATATTTGATCACCATAAAAACTTGATGGTCTAGTTTTGACATTTGAAAAGTTTGCCAACATTGGAACCAAAATTTCGAACGAAACCCTTGAATTTACCAAGAATTTTACGTTTATCCAAGTTATTTATTTCAAAAATTTGTGACACAAAAATTCGTATTATCTTTTTTTTTTCTCACGTTTATTGTTATTTATTGAATCTTCTCTAGGGCTTAAGAGACTAACAATAAGTTTTCAAATCTTAATCTATATTACCTTAATTTATATTAGTTATACAGGGATGGGATATATTAGTTAGACAGGGATGGGAAATCGGTTCGCTGAAGACGGGAGTGGGAGCTTAGCCGGGTAAGCTGTCTGGCTAATGGATTTGGGTGACTTGAAAGTCTGGCTTCGTATTT
>JBANCY010000443.1:0-33225 GCA_037040045.1 Phorticella flavipennis | reverse complement strand
AAGGCATGAGCGGGACTCGAACCTCGCACCTCTTGTTTGGCGGGACAGTGCGCTACCCACTGGACCACCGAGGCCCCAAGGAGGAAACTACATATTTAGCGGAAATTGAGCAAGTTTCATTAAATAGAAAACCCGAAACGAAATGCTGAAACCTTATAGATTTTTTAACCTTGAAACGAGAGGAAAACGTAAATATTTCAAATCAAAATTTTTGGTTCCAAACCAAACTTTTGTCCCATTGTAGAAATCAAGCTAGAAAGTGTTCAACTGCCCCTTTGCCTATGCTCAAAGAGACTGCGAGTCTTCAGACAGTCGCGCGTCTTCAGTCTCTCCCGTTCGACTCTCCGGAGAAACGCTCTCAAATGCCGCGAACCGAATCGGAACTTATCAAATTCGCTTGGCTGCGACGCATTTAAATGGTCAATGCACAATTTGTGGTCGGATCGGGGGGAGGCGTGTTGGTTCGGGGCCTATGAAAGAAAATCGTTGGGGATCGTCGGCTCCCAAAGAGCCAATGCGAGCCGGGAGCTGTGGGCATGTTGCGCCGCCAGATAAGTTTCGGCAAGGCTTTTGTAGTCTGCGGCAGAAGCTGCAGACTCAGATGAGGTCGACAAGGCAGCGGCAGCAGCTGGAGGAGCGGGAGGAGCTGGAGGAGCAGCTGGAGGAGCGCCTGATAAGCGACTCTTGGGGCTTTGTTGTGCTTTGGATTACGAACCGGTTCGAGGCGGTGTGCTTAGTTTTTCTTCAGCTGATGCGTAACTCGTGAGCTCAATCAATCAAGCATTCAATCTGTCAATCAGTCGATCAGTCGATCAATATCAATATCAATACGACAAAGATCTTCGTCATCTCGTGCCATTTGCAGTGATTTTGCTATTGTTTATTTTTCACCGATGGAGGCCATGGAACGCTCGTTCCACAATTATCGCTCGGACGCCTCGATGATGCAACAATAACAACCGATTGCAAATTGAGCATAGAACATGACAATCGAAATGAGGTGGAACTAATGCAAAAACTAAGGGAAGGAAAGCAGCAGAAGGAGAAGATCAAGGGACCGGGTTAGAAGGGTAACTAATGGGTAAGCCTAGAGCAAGCGATCATTTTCCTTATCTTAGAGCAGAACTGAGAGCTCTTTCATATAAGGAGACTTTCTTTTCCTACAGTTTTAATAACATCCTGATCTTCTATGAATTGAATTTCGGGAGAAGAGCAAAACGATTGAAAAAGGCAGAGCTACAGTCTAAGTAGATAGGGAAGGACGTAAGCTTCATTTTATAGATGATTGTCGAAGATTGGAAGTTGCTTATCTCAGAGCAGAACCGAGATATTTGTTTACATCTTGATCTTTTACAGATAGAGTTTCGGAAGATTACCAAACTATTCAAAAATAAGGGAGAGTGGGAGAAACTGTAGAGCAAGAGTCTAGGTAGATGAGGAAGGACACAAGCTTCGGTCCATAGATGATAGCTAAAGGTAGGAAGTCTCTTATCTTACAGCAGAACAAAGAGCGTTGTTTAAGCTTCTTGAGCTTGATATTCATAAGTAGAATCAAGTTATGTTGTGAAGGACATAAGATTCTGTTTATAGAACTTACTCTTATTTCAGATCTACTTTCTCTATAGATTGATATTACCTTCTATAGATAGAATTTGAACAGTAGAGCAAAATGATCCGAAAAGGGAGAGTGAGCGAAACGGAAGAGGAAGAATCTGGGTTGGTCGGAAAGGAGCAAACTATAGTTGATAGATCAAAGGATCCAAATACATTGAGCTTTATATGCCCTTTTATAGCCAAATGATGAGAATTATAAAACGGTAGAGGAAGTCTATATGATCTTCTATAGATAGATCCTAATTTTCATAGCGAGAAACAGCACAGTTAAGAAACATCTCCAGATAGTCTAAGCTTCCAGTTATAAGACTTCGCTTTCTACAATATACTATTTGAATCTCTTTTCTTATTTCAGTTCAAGAAGAACACTGTTTTTAGACATTGTCAAGAAAGTAAAGGACATATAAAAGCTGACCCTGGTGTACTCCCTAATAGAGCTTGGCATAAAATAACAGCAGAATTTAAACAGTTTTCTTGAATTTTAAAATAATCTATTCCCGAAATGTTGTGGGATGAACTTTGCAAAGCAGAAGAATACAATTCCGGGAACTTTTTTGACAGTGCATAACTTGATTTAAACACATTATACGAAATCAGTTGAAACTATAATTTTAAGATCAGTTGAATGTCTTTCCAAAACTTAGCTGTACTTACATAATATCTCCCGATCCCGCATGCTTGGATTGCGCAATATGGTGGCAACTTTAGGTCGTAGCGCCTTGTTGTTGCCAGCGCCAGCGCCGGCTCCATTTTTATTAGCCTTGAGCGTATCCTGGTTGCAGCTGTTGGTGCTGCCATCTTTGGTGCTGCTGAATTCCTCAATAATGGTGTCATCCTCGGACAGAGCCGGGCGACACTTGGACAACTGTATGGTATCCGAGTTGATGGTGGCATCTGCGGAAGTAGGAAAAACAAGCGGAAATCAGTACAAGTTCCAGTCAAATGACCAGGCCGACTCACCATCCTGCATGGGCATGAAGGAGTCCCATTGGGATGAGTCCCAGGGTTCGGAGAAGACGGTGCCGTCATCGGACTGCGCCGAGTCGATGCCGCCGTAGTAGGTCTGACAGAAGGCGGCGCAAGTGCGTTCCACGTTGTCGTAGGCGGAGAGTCGACATCCGTTCTGGCTCTGGAATGACTTTTGACTGGCATCGGACGGAGCCTGTGTCTGTCCCTGGGTCTGCAGTGGCGCTGCAGCCGCCGCTGTCGTCTGTTGCGGCGGTGTGGAGCAGCGCACCAGTTCCGGCAGATTGAGATCCGGCATGCGCTTGGCAATGATCTGGTGCACGGTCAGTGGACGTTTCTTGGGGCCGCCCGCTGCCTCTGAATTCTCCTTCTCCTGCCAATCGACGGCGGTGTCATAGTCACCCGAACCGTTTGTCTCCTGCTTGGCCATGAACTCCCAGCTGCTGTCCAGCTGCCAGTGATCGAAGCGATTGCGTCCGCGTTTGGCGGGTTGCGGTTTCTGTGGCTTCTGCTTCAGTTCGTCCAGGCTGCCGGCCAGCTTCTCCAGCTCAGCGGGCAGCAGTAGCGGAACCGCCGCGGTAGCCAGGCCCCCTTTGAGGGGCTCCGAGTGCCTTTGGTTGGCCGGCAGCAGTTGGTTGCGTTGCTGGCGACGCAAAATGGCGGCCGCTGCATTTGTCAGACCAGCCTGACGCAGTGCATCAGCTGGCTCTGCGTAGAATGGACTGCCCTGTTTGCTGCGCGAACCGGGCGTCTGAGCGGCAGTGGGCGTGGTATCGCCGCCATCATCGACGCCAGCAGCACTGCTGCTCTGCTCGGTGAGAGACTGCGTCATGACAGGCGCGGCGCCAGCTGGAGCAAGATGTGGCAAGAGGAGTCCGGCTCGGGACCGTGGCGGTGCATCGCCAGAGAATTGCAACAACTGCTGGCTGCTGTCATGGTTGACGCTCGAATCATCGCAAGGTGACAACAGCTGTTGCTGCTGTGTGGGTGTGCTGGCTGCTCGAAAAGAAGGCGGAGGATTAGTGGGGGCGTGGCAGGAAGATGGGAAAACAAAGGCGGTTACTTACGTGTCTCGGCAAGCAGATCGGGTCGTCGATTGAGCACGCCCACATTGTGGTTGTTGTGGTGACTATCCAAGCCGGGCTTGAAGCTGGTCAGGAGACTGGCCCGGTCACTGGGGTCATGTGACCAGACGTCCTCGTAGTCGCTAATCTTGTCGCTGAGCGCGCTGGCGCAGTACTGGGCCGGTGGGCTCTCCAGTATGTCCGACTCCTGGTAGTGCTTGGACTCCTTGCGTATGCGAGACTTACGCGATTTGCTGCTGCCACCGCCGCCACCGCCGGGCAAATTGCCAGCTCCGTTTGGCGTCAGGGGCGAGGCGAGAATCTTGCGTTGACTGTGACTGGAATCGCGACTGGATTGTGACTGTGACTGCGATTGGGTCTGCGATTGTGTTTGCCAGCGGCTGTCGTTGGATGAGCCTTGGGATGAGAGCGTGTCCTTGCATTCGCCCTCGGGCGACAGACGCTTGGCAAAGGTCTGGAAGGTGCTGGTGCTGGCCTGCGAGTTGAGCAGGGCGTTGAAGGGATTGCTGGATGCGGGCGTGGTCACCTCCATAAATTGTGCGGGATTGGAATTCGATTGGGCATTGTTGTTGTTGGTGTTGTTGGCATTGGTGTTGCTGTTGTTGTTCTCCATGGAGAAGGTAACTGTGGTGGTTACCGTAAAATTGTTGGCCAACTGATCCGGTGAATGCGGTTTGGGCCAACGTATGGGCGGTGCCGGCGGCTTGAGATTCAAAGTGTTTGGCGGCTTTGGCCGCTGTGGACGCACTTGCTCCAGTTCCGTAATGGTGGCTGTGGTTGTCTTAAAAGTGCTCAGATTGTTGGGCTGCATGATCTGAGGCTCCAAAGTGGCGCCGCCGGGCAGAAACGTCTGACCATCCACAGGTGACATGGTCAATATAATGGAGTCCACCGAGTTGGGGCTGAGCAGTTGCTGCTGCTGCTGCTGTTGCTGCAAATGCTGTCCGACGCTGGCTGTGAATGAGCTCATGCTGGAGTTGGTGTCCGAGGGCGTGCCCGCCTGACTGAAGAAGCCCAACAGCTGGCCGCTGCCGGTCGGACTGAAGAGGTTCTGTGGCGGCGCCAAGGCGGGCGCCTTGCTATCGCTGAAGAAGGTAGCGGTGCCCAAGCCGCTGGTCTCGGTCAGGGAGAGCGGCGACTTGGCATCGAGCAGCTGCTGCTGCTGCAACTGTTGCTGCTGCTGCTGTTGTTGTTGTTGCTGTTGCGATTGTTGTTGATCGAAAAGTTTGGGTGGTCCCAGCACGGCCGGACTGCTGGCATAACTCCAGAATTCCTGACCCAACAGCGCCAGCGATGAGAGCTTCTTGCGGTTGTTTGCCTCGCGCAGCACACGGGGCAGCATCAGCTGCACGGGCAGCTCGTCGCAGCACTGGGCATAATGGGCGATCAGTGCCGGAATCGAACCGAACTTGAAACGCGAACTCTCCAGACTGAGTAGATTCTCTTGGGATTGGATCAGATAGTGTTCGATATAGGGCCCAGTGTCCTGGGGCAGACGCACTGAGACGGCCATGGTGTTGTGTTGACTCGAACCGCGCACGATGAAGGTCTGCAAGAAGAGAAGGAGAAGGAGAGAGTTTAGTAAGGGGCTGAAAAGCTCGTTATAGACGCTTAAATAGACCAAGTGGTGTCACTTTCAAGTCAAATTTTTGAGACACGTTACAAGCAAATCTTTGAGTTATTGGGAGAAGCACATCTCCGAGTTTTTACTGACAAGCAAATGCTATTCAATCTATGCCAGGTTTAACTTGTTTTCATGAACAAATCTTCAAAACACGAAGTTCACATACAAATGGCTTACTTGGAAACTTGTTAGAATTAAAAGAATCTTAGAGTTATTAAGAGAAAACAAAATGGGACATGTTTTTTTCAAACAAATCTTAGAAATCAACAATTCATCCCAAATAAATCCACAAGTTGTGAACTGAATACACAAATACAGCATGCTCTCTTCGAGTTATGCAACCTATAGACTCTATGACTTGTTAGCCCCACAACAAGTCATCAAGTCATCAAGTTCAACTTTGGTTCCTGGCAATGCACTCGCCTTCGTCTCTTCCAACCGCTGAGTGAGTTGTCTAAGCTGTTGTCATAATTCCTTCCGCCACGTAAATCAGCGCTTGATTCCCCTCTCCGACGAATGCCCCTCCACACCCCCTCTCAGCACTTCTATCACCCATTTTCCACTGCTTTTCAGCGTTTAATGTTGCGTTAAAAATGCGCGCACATAAATTTCCCATTTTTCCATTTTTCGCCCCGTTCCAAGGGCATTTTTCAGGCGCCAAAACAATGATAAATGATAAATTGGTATTCCATACGCCACGACGCCTGCAACTATGCTCGGATCTCAGATCAGACCCGGGTCTCCCAGGCCCACCTCCCACCGCCCACCGCCCCGAGGACCACAGACCCGCCCGGCTTGTGCCATTGTCTTGGACTTGGCCAAGCAAAACTTTGCAGACGCTGCGACAAAGGCAGCCAAGTTACACCAGCCAGCTGTGTGGCAAGTGGCAAGTGGCGAGTGGCGAGTGGCAAGTGGTAGGTGGCAGAGCCAGCGTCTTCAGCTGCGGCACGGACCTGGTCAAGTGGCGGCACAGGCATTGTCCGGTCGCAAAGCAAAAATCTTGTACGCTTTTTTGTTAATCGCCGACAAAAGTTTTCATAATGAGCGTTTCGCTTAAGTCACGCACAGCAAATTGCCGGAAGATGGGGGCAGGTTGACCGGTTGGCGGGCAGACGGCGGCAGTAGGCGGCGGGAGGCGTTAGGAGCAGCAGGGGGAAACTGCAGCACCCGCGTCGGGGTGTTCCGTAAAACGATTTCAACAAAAAACTTTGTAACAAATGCAGAAAATTTTCTGAGATTGGAAATCTGAAGCAGATGCTTCTAGCGGGAGTTTTCAGGACGTACAGGCATTTTGGAGTGTCATAATTAGGCTTTATTTCTCAGTATCTGAGATTTCGGTGAAGTTTTGAGGAACACTGTTTTTGCGGGGATTACTACAATATGAAGAAAAAGCTTCCGAAAGTCATCGTACGTCAGTGGAAGTTAAAGATTCTCAAGCTGCGCGAACGCGTCAGAAGTGGTTCGCACGGTTTAAAATTTTGATTTAGAAGAAAGACCCGGAGCGCCAACAAAATTTGGGGATGAAGGATTGGAGACACTACTCAATGAAGATTCGCCGAAGACACGAACGAACGAGGAACTTGCAGAATCACTTGGAGTCATTCAACCAGCCATTTGTTAGCGTCTACAAGCAATGTGAATGATTCGGGTTCGTCGGAACTGAAGCCTAGAGATTCGATTCGGGCATCATATTCATCCAACATCTACACCGACGACAATTGATTCGCTTGAGCCGCTAATTGCAAGACAAACGGCCGCAATTTTCGGATAGACATGAAAATGTACGATTTCGGGTCGTTAAAACATACTTGAAAACACTTCCTTGGGAAGTACTACCCCACCCGTCGAATAAACCAGACATGGCTTCTTCTGATTACCATCTTTTTCGATCGATGGCTGATGGCCTGGCAGACCAGCACTTCTCCAATTTTGATCAAGTCAAAGAACGGATCGATACATGTTCAGAGTTCTTTCGACGTGGAATCCGGGATATGGTAGAGTGTACTGGCCAACGATGGACAATACTTCGAAGCGTAAATATGTAACCAACTTCTTATAATAATAATATACCCCTGAAATGGCTCTTAAATGGCAAAAGTGACATTTTAGTAGAATTCCAAAAAGTACCCAATGCTTGCCTTTTTCATTGCTAGTTAAGATATGCAAATAGCAACCCTCGCAATTTTTTTTTTATATTTCCCAAAAACAAGATGGAGCATTTCAACAATTTCAGTTTGAGAATTTTCAACTCAGAATTATGTAAAGAGGGAAGTTCTGTTCAGGTAACTCCAGCCTGAAACCTTTAGAAGAGAAATTAAAACAGCGGCAATTGAATTGAATTGTTGTTTGCGAGTGAAAGCGAAAGTGAAAGTGAATTGTGGAACTTGTGAGTTTTCCTTGTGCTTTTCTTTTTCTTTGTCGCCGGGAAGATTTGCCATTTGCCATGGCATTTTCTAGCTGCTTTTCCATTTGAGTCGAGCAACCCTAAAAGTATGCAATTATTTTTCGATGCTTTTTATACTTTCGCGAAGGGGGAGGAGGATTGAAGAGGGGACACCAGAAAGAGATTTCAATAAATGCCAACTGTATATGCGTTTAATGGGGCGGCATACTGGAGGGGGCGTGGCCATGGAGTACTAGAAATATGAACACCCCGCGGCGTTGTTTATGATTTCAGTGCGCGTTCTGCAAAATTTTCAATAAGCAGTTGAAAGTTGAACAAGTTGAAAGAAAAAAGATAGCGGGGACGGAGGGGCAGGGGGCGTGTGGCATGTGGCATGTGGCAGGTGGTTGCACAGAGGGTTGTGTGTGTGTGCGTGTGTATGTGTGGCATAAGCAGTTTTATTTGATTTGGCTGCATTGCAATGGATATTTTTAAAGCACTTTTTGGCTGTTGATTTTATTATAAACCCCCCGAACGGGCCATAAGGACATTATATACTGATTCAATAATGTGGCCAAGCTCAGAGACCAAGCGGGGACCAGGAACAGGAGCAGTACCCGGACCCGGACTAGCCAGCTGGCAGCCAACTGACCGTCACGGAAATGCAATTTACCGAGCACAAAAACGAGCGTAAAAATGTCTTAACAAGCTACCAAAGGATAATGCATAGCATGTCTATATATACATATATATCTATATACATAAGGACAATATATATAGGATGATGGCCCCCAGTGACGGCCAGACGTTGCGTGTGTGCGTGTCCTTTGACGGCGCTTGTTCTATGTCCTTGCCTGCATTTTATGTTTACGCCTTGACAAATTTCGCCAACAATAAAAAGGCGTAACGCCATTTAAAGCAGACAAATGAATGCATAAATATCGGAAAATTTATAGGATATGCATATATATATATTCCTATATAGTTGAATTCGTCTCCTTCTTGGGCAAGTCAAGCTTATCGACTGCAAAATTGCCAAAGTTTGAAATTTGCCAAAGCAACTCAACTGTCTGCTCTTTTCCAGTTGGGCCAAAGTTCAGATTTATTGGCAACGAGGGCAGTTCAATGGGTTTATGTTTTAGCCTTGTTTTGCTTGAATTATATATGTTTAAAGCTTATCTAATAGCCGACAAAATATAACCCTACTTTGTCTACAAAACTAAGATCAAACCAAGGTTCCTCTGTCTTCAGTTTTCGTTTGGCTTGAAAATGGCTTGAAAATAGCCTAAATTTGCGGATAAAACTTCATATGTATATTCCTTTCTCTTAGTGTAGATATATAATATAAGATAAAACCGATTTCAGATGTATGTTAGGGGAAGACTTGGAAGGAAAATATGAGTTGGCATCGAAAAGGAGAAAAGGAAGGAACCTCCAAATTTGACTCATTTGACTCAGAAGTTACCGAAAACGGACAAAATTGGCATTCTCATCATTCAGGATTGCTTTATGATATGGTTATGAATATATATACCGAAATTCATATCAATATTAAAAGAACTGTAGAAATTAAAAGCTCTTATAAAATTTTTGGGGGACCATATTAGAACGGAAAACATGTTAGGAGCCCCTTTCTACATAGGTTTTATGGGCACCTTCATAACAAATTTCAGGAATCTAGCATAACTTAGTTCTAGTTACTTTCCGGGAAAATGGAAGGGCGTATCAATATTTTGCAGTTTCTATTCATAAACCTTATAGATTAATAGAGTCTATCAAATGTTTTCAAATGAGATATTATTGGGTTCGTTCACTCAGTTTAAACGATTTTGAAATGGATTTTGGAATCGACATGACTTTCTTGTCAACTCAAAATAAACAAAACTCTGTTAGTTTAGCCACATGGGGAAAGCACTCGGTAAGCTGTTTGTCTGGAAAGCAAAGCCAAATTCCGAATCCCAGATCCCAAAATCCCATTGTGTTGCATAAATTTGTCAACGATTGTGGTAAGACTTTTGGCCAGGTCCAAAGGCACTTGATGCAAATGCAAATGTAGATGCAAATAGAGGCCATTTCTGGCTATGGAAACAAACAATAGTTGCAATCAAATGGGCCTGGTATTTTAGCCAGACTTGCATAGACTTATCGGTGGGCGTGGCCAGTGCCGCCCAGTTCATTGTATTGTCAAGTCAGACGGAGAGAAATCGGAGAAATAGAAATAGGAACAGAAACCGAAACAGGTGCTGCAATTTGTTTGGGCGGCTTTTAAGCGCCTCGAAAAGTGGGCGTGGGGAAAGCGGGAAACCCTAGAAATGCATTTAACAAATGCATTTTCACTTTACAGTTCATTGCACCTGGAACCTGAGTCTACACTCGAAATGTCTACACACTCTAAGCTCTCCACTCAACTCAACTCAACTTTAAACAGTTCTTCAAAATGCACTTGCACTTTTCGCGGTGGAAAAGGGAAATGTGAGCAAACGAAGAAAATTTGATACCATTTTCCTTCAATGGTGACTCGAACCACGGAACTAAGGCACATTTAACACAATACTCTACCAAATGGGCTCACGGTAGAACCGGCAAGCGTAAGAGTGGTAGAAGAGGCTATACAATGGTCAACTATGCAGAACTCCCGTATTTATAGATCGATCTTTCTGAAAATTGGTGGAATCATAAATAATAAAGAATCTTAAGTATGCGCAGAATTTAAATGCAAAAGCTTTAAAAACACGTAGACTACAAACACAATAAACTATAGCTCAAAGCTTCTCTGTAAAGAGTATAAAAATTTGAAAAGAAAAACCACAAAAAGGCATTTAACGTTTTGAATGTTTTTTTTTTTGTGGGCGTGGCGACCACTCGTAAATTAAATTGTTTGTTTATGACAGCAAAACAAACAAACAAACAAACCAACCATAGAGGGCGCTTTGTTGTGGGCGTGTTCCCGAAATCAATTTCAATTCGCGTGGCTCATTTCGCATGTGAAAAGCCGTGAAAAACCCAATTAAAATGCGTTTAATTGTCGCTGGAAAAAACGAACTGCGAACTGGCAGGACAGAGCCGAAGGACTCGCAGGACACATTAAATCCTTTCCGCCCGGCGTTGCCACTTGGCGAAATTCTAGCGAAAGTGATTTGTGCGGCATTTGCGGCTGGCCTTTGATACGGTTGCCACATTGCATTTAATTGCACGTAAATTATTGCAGCTGCCGTCTGACATAGGAAATCACAAAGGACATGCAGGATATGCAGCGGAGGTTACGAGTGATGGACTACAAAATACCCTGTGCTTATGTGCAATGAAAGAGACAATGTTTTTAAAGTTCTTTTGTAGTCCATGTATCCTACGTATTCTGTAAATTTCATGTATTCCATGGAGTCCATGCATTCCTTGTCTTCAATGTATTCCCCGTCTTCCAAGTATTCCATGTATTTCGTGTATTCCATGTAAATATCATGTATACATGCATTCTATGTATTCTGTGAATTTCATGTATTCCATATCTTCCATGTATTCAATATATTCCATGGACTCCATGTATTTCATGCTTATCACGTCTATCAAGTATTCCACGTATTCGCTGTGTTATATATATTCCCTATTATCCATGCATTCGTTGTATTCCATGTATATTTTGTGTGGCTTAAAAATTTTGATATTTCATATTTTTTCCATATATGAATATTTTCAATATTTTTCCATATTCTCCTACATTTCCTGTTTTCAATATTTTCGATATTTTCCAAATTTTTCATATTTGTTGTATTTCCTATATTTTCGATCTTGTATATATTTCCAAAATTATATTATATTTTCCATATTTTCTATAATTTCCATATTTTCTATAATTTTCATATTTTCAACATTTTCCATATTTTTCATATTTTTGAAATTTTCATATCATCTAATCGCTTATATTTTTGATATTTTCCAAATTTTCCTTATTATTTATAATTCTATATTTTTCATATTTTCCACATTTTCAATATTTTCAATATTTTCCGAATTTTCATATCATCTTATTTCTTATATTTCCGATATTTTCCATTTTTCCAAAATTTTCAAAATTTTTCGTATTCGTTATATTTCCTATATTTTCTATACTTTTCACATTTTCTATATTTCATATATTTGCTGTTTTTCATATTTTCCAAATTTTCCATATTTTCTATATTTTCTATATTTCCTATATTATATACTATCGAAGTTTCTTCTCTCTCTTTTATTTTAATATTCATTTCTAGACATCTAATGTTTTTCCTCTCTTTATACCATTTCTTACCATCCATCCACCCTTTCCATTGCTTAGTTACAGGGTATATACCAAGGTCTGTCTGTCAGTTGTCCTTGTCGTTGTCGCATTTGCGCCCATTTCCGGCCAAAAAAGGGGGGCTGCATTGAGTACGGTGGGGTAACAACATTTCCGGTTTCCATTTCTCGACTATTTCGAGGGGCGACTTACGAGGTGTGAGCTGGGGGCGTGGCCGTGGACGTCAGTTGTGCAAATGTCCGCAGCGTCACCCTTTCGGTCTGTTATCAACTCCTCTGCTGCTGCTGCCGCTGCTCCTTCTTCTTCTTCTAGTTTTCATTTGGCATTGGGCCCAGAGACTCCCTCGAGTCGCGTCCTGCCACACGATGCGGCAATGTGTCGCAGCTGTTGGCCGTCTGTCGGCTGTCTGTCTGCCTCGCCCCGCAACCCGCGACCCACTCTCTGGTCTGCCAAACTTTGCGGTCTTTTGGCCATGAAACGAAAGTGCAGCTTGCCTCACCCCCCTGTCCTCTCCCCCTCTCCGCCCCTCCTCTCTTGCCACGTCTTGTGGCATGTTGTAATCAAGTTTTGGCCGCGCAAATAGACTCGTTGCGCTCGCTCGAGCGCCAAGTCTAGTCTATAATCATCGAATCATGCCACAAGTTTTGCAGTTGTTGCAGCACCCCACCTCCCCCCCCCCCCCAGCCCCCTTCTCTTGCTACACCACCTCCCCCAACTCGTTGGCTGCGTATCAATCATAGACTGCGACACATCAAATCTTGACAATCCAATGGCCTCCGGTTGCATTGGGGCAACCAAATAAAGCCATTCAAGCGGATGACACAAAAGGGGCCATTGGCAAAAAAGGCTTAGGCGGCGCCACACAGCAGGCAACGTGCCACATGCCACTTGCCACTTGCCACTTGCCACTCCATTCAAATTGTGCAATTGCCTGAACTTCCGAACTGACAAAACATATGAAATATTTATGCTTGACAAATCTTAAGTTGTCAGAGGAAATGGTAAAAATTTTTAGATGAAATTCAGAAGATTTTATAGATTGTTTTCTGTGCTGACTGGATTAAACCAGTGATTCTACAAATTTGTTTAAAAGACCTTATAGGAAGCTATTTGCTAAAATAGGGAACTTAACAAGTTCCATGGGGTCATGTGAAGTCTTATTGAACTCTATCAGACCCTATAAGGTTCTATCAGGGATTAAAAATTAAAAATTCAGATATATATTGGACTTTATAAGAAGTTTCTCCCTGAAAGAGAGAGCTCAAGAGGTTCAATCAAGGCCATTCAAATACAATCAGATACCTAAAACCGGTTGAAGTTGAGGTCGAAAATTTGAAAATAATGTAAGGGGGGGACCAAAGGCTCAAAGGCTTTGCGGGAACTGATTAAATTTATATACATATTGTTAAATCTTTTAGAAACGTGTTGAGATTTTGGAAATCGGATCAAAATTGAACGAATTATGGCTGGTTGAAGTTGAGGTCTAAAATTTGAAAATCTTGTAGAGGAAAGCCAAAGGTTCAAACGCAAAAATTGCTGAAATTTTTGCTAATTTTGCAAAAATTTTGATGTGGAATCATACCTAATCATAGGTATGAGGTCCCATTAGGTCCCATTCCGTCGTTTATTTTATTATGCACTATAAGGTTCCATCAGAGCATATCATTTCTCATTAGATCCTGTTGCGTCTTACCAGGTCCCATACCAGGTCTAATAGGATCCTATCAGATTCCATCAGATCCCATCAAATTCCATCCATTCCTATCAAGTTCTGGCAAGTCCCTTCAGGTTCCATCATTACGTTCAATCGGGTCCCATCGATCTGATGTGTTTACTTCGGGTCCTATCAGCTCTCGTTAGGTTCCATCAGCTTCCATCAAGCCCCAACAGGCACCAGGGCCACGCAAAGACCAAGGGATTGAACGAATTTTAATGTTCATCTTATAGCAGATTTAAAGCTTCCCCCGCGACTCCCCCCAAAGTTTTCCCGAGTTCCTTGCACTGTTTTCCCAACATGCCATGAAAATGTTTTCAATTAGAAACTTGTTCCGCACGGCGAGCCAAGTTTTTGCATTGAAATTCAAGAGACATTGAACAATTGAACAATTGAACAATTGAATACGAAATATTGAGCACGCGACGAGGCTGCAGTTGCCGCGCTGTGGTAGGGGAGACGGGGGCACGGCGGGAGGAGGGTGCAGGGTATTTTTTTTTCAGCTCGGCAATTTTCAATTGTCGAACGCGTCGCAACAATGGCGCATTGATTGAAGCCGCACAGAGATCAGGCAAACCCAACCTGCAGTTTTTTGGCTGGAAAAACTTTTCACTTTTCGCCCAAGTTGCCCCGCGTCCCGTGCCGCACCTGCCACACTGCTGCAAGTTCACTATCACTCTTGTGCCCCAAGGGGGGGGGGGGGGCGGTAGAGGTAGTGGGGTAGCATTTGCCTATTGAAATGCTAATTGCATGCGTCGGCATTGCCGTCAGCAATTAAACGCCCCCAATGCCACATGCCACACCCACTTGCCCCACGCCTCTCTGAGGCGCCTCTCATTACCAGCGGCTCAGCTGTTGCAACGCATTTGTTTATGCGTTTAATAAAAAAGTATTTGCATAATTGAAATTGAAATTGAAGCAGCCGCTTCAAGTGGCAACCGACGCCTCCATGCCACGCCCTCCATAGTCCGTGGCAGTGGCAAGTCCGTGGCGTGGAGTCCATTGAGTGTGACCCTCTGTGTAAACTGCACTGGTAAATGTTTGTAATTAAAAATCAATCAATATGTTTCGAGCCGAATGCCGAATGCCAAATCGACTGGCCACCGGCCACCGGCCACTCGCCACTCGGAGTCCTCTCCAGAACTCCAGGATGGGCTTCTGCCCGTTTGTGGCAACACATGTGGCTGCCACAACAGCAACAACAACGGCGACAACAACTGAGCCTTGGTCCATTTGCCTGCCTGGTATTTTAATTACTTGTTTTCAGAGTTATCCAGCCTAACCAGCTGTCGATGCGAGGCTTAACAAATACAAAGTATACCCTGTAAATATGGACTAAGCAGTTGTTTGTTCCAAATAAACTTTGAAAAAGTGTGGAAAGAGAAATCACACTCTTTACGATGAGTCACAACACAGCACGAAAGTATGCATTGATTTTTTCAAATGGCATCTGGAATCATCTTCTGCTTGTTAAATTAAATGAGGCCTATTTTTCCTGTTTCTAAACCGATTGTTTAGAAAATTTGTTGGATCGATAAATAATACAAAAACTTAAGTGTGTGTGCAATTTGATTGCTCTAGATTGAATAACATGGGAAATACGAGCAAAACCAATTTTTTTGTTGCATGACAGTTAGATGCTATAGCGTTGCGATCATCCATGAAGTTTGATAGAACGATAGATGTAAAGAAAACTTTAGTGTGTATCAAATTTGAATGAAAGAGCTTTAAAATCATAAGAAATATGCGCAAAACCCTATTTTCGATATATGACAACTATGATATAGTAACACAATTCCCCCACTTTAGACAAATGTGCCTAAAGTCAATAAAAAAAACGCAAGTTTCATAACAATACCACAAAAACTGATAGTGTATAATATATGTAACAGTTATTGATATAGAGATTACATAGTATATAATATATATATGACATTTAGATGCTATAGAAAATGGTTCGATTCTTTTGAAATTTGGTGGAACGGTAGACAATATGAAAACTAAGGAACTTGTTAAATTTCAAAACAATATGTTGGAAAACAGAGATGTGCGCTAAACAGATTTTGAGTTCTATGACAGTTCTTTATGATATAATGAACTGATCCGTCAGCGTTTCTAAAAGGAAGGCTGTGTGACAAGTATCATTACGAAAGCTTAAAAACTGAAGGATTAAGTTTTTGTTTTAGGCAGATAAACTGGTTAGAAATTAGTGATAAGTCACGTAATAGGCCTCACTTATTTCAAGATCGATTATCTATGGTCTCAGTCCTGGTTTCCCTTCCTTATAACTAATATTGCTCTTCCAAAACAATTTCTACTAAACTCCAACTTGATATTTTCCATATCTATGGCCCCATTACAGGATACATTGAGGTCCATCAAAAACGCGCAAGCTTAAATATTTTTTTCCTTCCGGCACACCTTCTCTTTGCCCCCTCTCACACCCCACCCCAGTCACCTCTCTCCAGCCAAGTTCATCAATCATAAATGCTTTTGCTGCGAGGGTTGCTGCAGCTGTAACTGAAAGCTAAAGACTCCCAAGCCCCCTCGAATCTATCGAACCTTCCAAACCTCCCGAACCCGTATCACATGTGCTGTTGTAATTTCCGTTTTTCTTTTTTCTTCTTCTTCCTTCGCTTTTTTCCAGATTGATTTCCAACCGACCATTTGGCGTCCGGGATTTGTTATGCCGACCACAGAATGTAATTAGCAGCAAATGGCGAATGATGTACGTTTCATAGGTTATGTATGCATCGCACGGGGACTCAGGGGGGGGTTGGGGGGGGGATCCGGTCCTGTGGCCGGCGACATCATTAGCCGGGTTTTGGTGTAAACGTGCCACAACCAGCGTAACTATGCAACATGATGGTATTTTTTTTTTTTGAGCGGTTGGGCGTGGTTTGGGTTCGACATGTGGGTAAATTTGATACCAGAGGATTGTCATGCCAGATTTAGTTTGCATCGAAAGATTATAAAGTATATAAAAATCCATACGGAACTTGGACAAAATAGGGGTCGCTCAAGCTAAACTCTCGCGAAGGATCTCTGGTCTTCCTTCAGGTATATAAGATATACAAGGTAGTTGATGTACAACGAAATCTGAATCGGAATTACTAGCAACGTCTTGGAGGATATGCGATGCTTTACGGTCTAACAAAGTTATCCGCTTGACATAACAGAGTTCTTTCCAGAAAATATTATTAATATCAAAAATTAAAAGCCTTCCTCGAAAAACTAGGTTATGGCGTAAGATTTAAAAAAGAAGTTCTTCAGTGAAGGAAGTAAAATAGAGCTTCAGGTTTTGACCCAAAAGGGTTGCTATGGCCATATAATAATAATAATAATATAAATTTATAAAGTTAGCATATTTTGGTATATTTTTTAGTATATTTGTGTGACTTTTGTTATATTAAGTTCTTATTGCTTCACTATATTTTGAAAGTTAGTATGTTTTAGTATATTTGTGGTCTATTGCTTTTAGTATTTATTTCTTCAGTATATTCTAAAACTTTTTTTTTTCAAAATTTTGTATCTGTTTTAGTTTATACTACAGCTATATTTAGTACATTGCTATTCCTATATTGTGCGTGTTTTACCATATAAATACCATTTCAAAGAATTCAAGTATATTTTGTAGTATTTTATTTACAGTATTTTCCCAAAATGCTCTTGACTTTTACACATGATTGACTGCGGTTTTTAAAGCTTTATTTCGCACTTGTTTTGCAGTATTTTTTATTGGATTTTTCATCCATGCATTGCACTAAATACTAAAAAATGTTAGTATATAAAATTCCCTAACAGAAGTTCCAGTGTTTCGAGTGGTGCATTTAAAAATACCAGACAGCGGTTTACAATGGCACCACATGACGTATGCGCAATTTTCAAATGTTTTCAGTCTGCATTTATCAATTATTTTCTTTTTTTTTTGGTATTTTTCGATATATTCAAACACATTTTGCAGTATTTTTTTTGGTATATCTCTTTGAGTGCATTTTATTTATGCAACTGCCTATAAACGTTTCATTCGACAGACCCAAATGAACTTGTTAAGCTGCCACGCCCCCCACCCCTTGTGTGCAGAGGCTGAGCAATTTTGGGCGTTTTTCTCCCATTTTCCGGGTGCTGCTTAAATGGCCAAATAGACAAGTGGACAAAGCAATCAAATTGAATTCCTCTTTTATCCCACTTTTTGGTTGTCTTTGGCTTTGGCTTTGTCGTTTGGCATGTGTTTCGGTGTTCAGGGGTGGTGTGCTCAGGGGGGTGCATAGAGGGGGAGGGGGAACATGGCAAAAAGTCAGCATTTACGCCGGAAAAAAAAATTGCAGCCGGAAGAGAGGTAAAAAAAGAGAAGAATGTGGAAGAAGAAGGAGCTACCACATAGGCGCAGACAGTTTTTATTTATCACCCACAGTGCAGGCATTGCCAGGGGTAGTAGGGGGAGTCGGGGGGTTCGGGAGTTTCGGGAGGTCTGGGGGTTCTGTATGTGTTCCGTGTTAGGGTTTAGGGGGCGAGCGGGGTGCGGGTATGTCATCAACAACAGCAGCCACAGTCGCAGCCGCAGCCAGAGCCACAGCTGATGAGCGATAAGGTTGCAGACGGCTGCAGTGTGGGGGACATGGCGATGGGTGTGCAAGTGTGTGTGTGTGTGGTGTGTGTGTTGCAAGGAGTGAAAGAGATAGAAAGAGCTGCAGAGGTAGAGTCAAAGCGCTGCACGTTTTGGGGGTAAGTTCAGCTGACTGACAAGGGCACAAAGCTCAAAAGGGTTGCAACCGGAGCAGCAGCGCCATCAGCAGCTCCAGCGGCAGGAGGAGCACCCAGAACATAGCGCAGAGCTCCATAACTAAGTGGGCAGATCAACCGGACCCACTCGGTGCTCATAACTTGGCGAGTTAACAAGTCGTAAAGCGACTAATAGAGCACAGCCAAACACTTGATGCGACGCAACTTAAATTTTCAGGAAACGCTAAGTTTTGACCAAGCTGTGGACCTAAAGCTCGGAAATCTGAATATACCTAGGGAATTGAAAATTATGGTCAGGGAAAAGAACCTGTAGCATATTTCGTGTGTTTTGAGCGATCCCTCAATTGAAATCCCTTACATTTTGGAAAGTTGTGTTTGGTGAAAATCTTTCACAAAGCGAATCCGAAATATATTTCACGAAAATTATATTATATTTCAATCTGTATAGTATTACGTGCATAGCTCACTGTCCCTCCAAACAAGAGGTGTGAGTTCAAGTCCCACTTATGTACTTAGCATAACCCTCCTAGGAAAACTAAATTGTGGCGTAGGATATGAAATCCATCCACGTAAAAAAAAAGATCTTCAGTGAAGGAAGCAGAAATGACGTCAAATAGTGATTCAGGCTGTAACCCGATACTGTCGTTATGACCCTATAATAATAGTATTACGAGCATTTTTCGGTGTTATACTAAGTCCGGAATGATAATTTAGACAGACAACCCATAAATTTCAATAAACCTAAAATATCTCAGATGTATGATATTTTGAGAAAATTGGATTTTTTCTAAAATATCCAATCTACATGCTATTCAGAGCATTTCAAAACATTTTGATTCGAAAGCGGTTGGGTTCTAGAAAAGTTGTAGATGGTGGAAATCTAAATGGAGTATTTCCCCATAAACTCCAATATCTGATATTTGGTCGAAAATATAATTATGATGGAGTATTTTTAGGGATTCCGAAATGGAATTGATTGATTTTTGGTGAAATTTTGGCTACAAAACATTTGGGAAAAGGTATTTAAAGCGATAGATTTGACGACTCAAAATATTGCTGCACTTTGATATTTCGATAAAATGGAAATGTTGATGGAATATGAATCTGGAGTATGTTCTGAAGAGGTTGAAAGATTACAGATTGAAATCGCTTGAATTGTGGTAGAGTTTTGGCTGCTGGGCGTTTCGAGGAATATCCGAAATATCTGCGAAAACTGAAGTTATAACAATAATAGGGAGTCGAAAGTCGTCCCCATTTAAATCTCTGAAAGCTGATATTTCGACAAAATAGAAATTTTTATGGAATATGAATCTGGAGAATACTCTGAACATGTTGAGAGTTTTTGTAGCAACTTTTTGTGACTATCTAAAGGATGTTTTTGAAGATCCTTAATTTGGGGTACATCAATCCATCTCGTTTAAAACACTCATATTTAAAGGTATGAAAAACTTTGGACCCATTTTCTATGAAATTTTAAAGAGCTGTCAAACATGACGTATACGTAATATGAGGTAATATGAGGGTTATGTGGGGGAGGCGGCCCAAAACGGCTGTCTGAATGCATTTTGGCACAACTCGTTATATAACAACAACAACAACAACAAGGAGGAGGAACCAGAACAACGAGGAGTAGCTGGAACTGGAGCTGGAGTTGGAGCTGGAGTTGGAGCTGGAGCTGGAGCTGGAGCTGGTTTCATAGCTGGAGGACACATCGGCGACACATTGTGCTAATGAATTATTAACAAAAATTATAATTGAAAGCCGTTTGGCAAATGAGTTTAATGCACTTGCAACCAGCTGTGGCAACGGGTGTTTCGAGTGTGTGTTGTGTGTGTGTTGTGTATATGTGTGTGTCTGTGTTGTGTGTGTATCTGCAACTGACGAGCCAATGAAGCTGATGAAAAGATGAAATTGAAAAGCGAAAACCGTCAGAACGGAACAAAAAGCGGAAATCAAGGGAAATCAGCTTAAGGCAGCTGCCAATAGAATATAAAATAGAGCTACTCATGGGGGGGGGGGGGGGGTGGCAGGGGAAGTTAAGTAATACAGGGTGATTCATGCATAGACAAAAAACGGGCAGAAGAGAAGAACTGGGAACAGACCCTTGAGCTGCGTGCCGCCGCGCCGAAAGCCGCTTAGCGTGGCCAAAGCAGGAGGGAGTGGGGCAGTGAGGTCAGTCCCAGTGTTGAGACAATGCACAGGGTATTCGGAGCAGGGGGGGAGCAGCAGGTTGTCCATTGTTGGACTTTGGATTCAAATTTAATTTGCTATGCAAAGAAAGCAGAACGATGCGGAAAGAACCACAGAAAAAAGTGAAAGAAAATCGAAAAAGAAATGGGGGAACAATATTAGAGTAGTTATCCTATGGTTACCAGGGACTAACATACCCTTTGCAAGCAGCTTATTGGCCATGGAAACCATGGGAAAGTTTGAGATTATTAAATAGATTAATTTGTAATTGCCGAAAGTTCAATCAGCGTTTGCACTCTTCAAATCCATTTCTATAATAACTATAGTAACGTCTGGCGCCCTTCGATTTTAATGAAATTTTCGATCTGTATATAAGACACTGTCAAGTTTACTTATAACAACTTTCCGTCTCTTAACTTCAATACAAAAAGTTTTACAAACAAGTTCTTATTGTCTTGCCTATAGTTACAATCGTAACGTCTAAAGCAGTCTGATATTTATTAAGTACTCTAGGTATAAAGAAAAAAATAATAAATTTCCAATTAACAATATTAATAGAAAAATCTTAACAGGTAATATGCAAATTATCAACCGATAGTTCTTATAGTAACTATTGTAACTTCTAGAGCTATCTGATTTTAAAGAAATTTTAGATCTATATAGAAGTCACTGCCAAGTTTACTTTCAACTAATTTTCAGCATCATAACTGCATTACAAAAATGTTTTCAACTTCTCAACCGATAAGTCCTATAACAACTATATGCTATATACACTGAACCAATTCAACTACAAGTCCTATCAATTGCCTTCTAAAACAGAGCAGCTGTACCAAATTTCAGCTTCGCAGCTATTCAAACGGCTCAGTTCACATAGGTCAGAGTTCAGAACTAAAACCCACTCAGGCCTTGGCTGAAAAAAGTGCTCAAATAGCCGATGGAAAATGAAAGCCCAAATGAATGTCAATGAAATGCAAATGACAATGAGCGGGGTCCGAGTGGTTTTAGCACCCGAATTAAGGGTTGTTGGCGCCCCTCATATAAAAAACGAAAACCTCTATATAGCTATATATTTCACAGCCAAACACCATGGACTGGTTCGGGCTTCACATTACCAATTTGAATAAAATATGAGATTTTTATTATATGATCCAACACGGGTTGGTGGCGTGGGGCCTTGAGTTTTTCTTGCATTTCTCTTTATTTTTTTCAGGGGGGGTTTTTCCTTCTAATAGCTGGCCAATGGCTAGATAATAGAGGTCCCAGCGTGACTTTGGCACAGTTGGGGGTCGTTTCTTGGCATAATTTCATTATATTTTATGCAGTTTGTTGTTGTAACCACAGAAACCGCCGACACTCATTAGGCGGCTGTGCATCTCCCTGGGGCTGCAGTAACACCCTACAGCACACCCAACCCCATCTGAGACCCCCTCTTTGAGGGTTTCAAGTTTCCATGAAAAAATGCAAATTCAACGGGGGCTACAAAATGGGCAACACTTTTGCTGCGGTTCCCAAACTGTTTTGAATAGCAAACACTCGGTTTCAGCTTCTCTTTCTTACAACATCTATCTCCCTCTATCTCTCTATATATACTATATATATATAGTTCCATCCTTGTTCTTTCATACTCTGTCGCTGCGAAAGTTTTCACATTTGAAATTAAATCAAAATTCATGCAAATAAAATTACGTTTCCCGAATAGTTTTGCATTCAAAATGCATGAAATACAGGGTGTCTTTTCTTGCGCAAAAAGTTGAACATTGTGGGAAAACATTGTTTGCCCAAAACTTGGAATTTTTTATTTTTTTCAGAGTTGCTGAAGCCGATCGAGCTTATTACAGGGGAGATATAACGACATATGAGTAGAACATTGCAAGAAAAACGGCCGCAATTTTCGGATAGACCTGATAAAGTTAGTTTGGACCAACTCCGGACCACATGTTAGTCGGTCCGTGTTAAAACTAACAAGGAAACAAGAAACACTTCCTTAGGAGGTCTGCCGTATAGACCCACAGCCACCCAGATGTTGCTCCTTCTTAAATTATTTTCCGATTGATGGCACATGGCTTAGCTGACCAGCAATTCACCTCTTTGAGCGCAGTTATCGATAATTATTAATAATTTGTGTGGAGAACTTCACATTAAATTTAGATACAGAAAGGTTTTTAGACTTTTATTTTAAATATATATTTTAAATATATTATTTTTAAGGAATTGGGAAAATAATTCTGCGGTGGATATCGATAAACATTAATAAATAAGGACTAATTCCTCGGTGGACCAGTGGATAGCGCACTGTCCCGCCAAACAAGAAGTGCGAGTTCGAGTCCCTCCTTGAAAAACTAGGTTGTCGCGTAGGATTTAAAATCCATCCGCGTAAAAGAAAGTTCTTCAGTGAAAGAAGCAGAAATGAAGAAAAAATAGTGGTTCCGGCTTTGAGCCGATAAGGTTGTTATGCCCATATACATACAACAAGGAAAGGGTCTCGATTTAGACCTGGAGGTTCTAGAAGCCTTAAGGACTACCTCCTAACTGCCTTAAAAACAATGATATTCGCTTTGCACGCAAATAATTGAAATTTTAAGCAAAAACTTTATGACAGATAACTGCTTGAAGGTGGGATTCGAGAAGCGTTGCCCCGGGTTATGCCGATTATTATATCAAATTTCCAACGCTGAACTCAAGTAGATATAGAAATGAAGCTCTAGGTTTTTTGTCAACGAATAATATAATTTTCAATTTGCGTTGAACGCATCCCAAACCGAGTTGACCGTTTATGGAGCTCAAGTACGCCTGGGGCTAAGGAGCAGGTGGAGAATGGAGGATGGAGGATTGAGAATTTCAGGGGGGGGGGGGGATTTCAGAGGAGAGCCTGGACAAATGGCAAGCAATTTAGTTGGCATTTGAGCGATTCGATGAAGCATTCTGTGATTCATTCTATTTACCCCGCCTATTGGCGGTCTGTCTGTCCGACTGTCCGTCCGTCTGTCTGCCCGTCGCTGTGCCTGGTTTACACGTGATAATTGCTTGGCAGGACTCTTAGCCTTAGCACCCTGTGCCGCCAGTGCAGTCCAGTGTCCAGTGTCCAGTCGCTTCGTCGCTTGGGAGGGGCGTAAAACTTATTGAATCTGTACAATTTGCTTTGGGATGTGCCCAGCTCCCGCTCCTCCCAAACGACTCTACGTAATTTTCAATTGTCTATGCAAAGCGACTTGAATCGCAAAATGACCAGCACCGTGGCCCGGGCCTGTGACTCCCGTAACTCCCATAACTCCCACAACTCCTATAACTCCTGTAACTCCAGTATCTCCTGTCTCCAGTCGTTGGTCGTGGGTCGCCAGTGGGCGCTGGTCCTGACTCTAACCTTTTGGCCATTAAATGTAAATGCCATTGGCTGGCTTTTGTCTCCGTCTCCGTGTCCGTCTCTGCCTCCGTCTCCGGCTCGGGTAGCTTTTGTCATTGGAAAATCTGCTGTCGTTGCCACCCTGCGTCATTTGGCTCGCCGTTGCCGTCTGCCCAGATAAATTTCAATGAATTTGCAAGCGCAGCAAGCGAGTCCTCGCCTCCGCCTCCTCCGCATCCTCGCCTGCTCCGCATCCTGGCAACATTTCTTTGTTTATCTTTATACATTTCACATTTACAATTAAAAGGGCTTCGCATTGTTGTCGCTGTCGTAATATTAATGAATCTCTATCATCCCGTGCATTTGTCCGGCAAACGCACCCACAAATCGCTTTAGTCCTGCCACCTGACACCCGACTCCTGCCTCCCGTCTCCTGCCTCCCGTCTCCTGCCTCCTCCTTCAGCCTGGCCCGCATGCTTTTCGAATCCCAAACACATGAGATTTACGTTAATTGATTGCAATTTGTATATGTAAATGCGCCTGTTGCAATGGGACTCTTTTTTCTGTTGTTATACATAATACCCTGGAAAAACACCCCATGGGGTATATGGCTGCTACACACAACGTTGAGTAAATCAAGCATCAAAGCAACAAATTTCTATTGAAAATGAACAACAACTTTGTCGTGTTTTATTCCATCGTTCCGCTATCAAAGCTCAACTAAAGCTGATTTGAAAGTAAAAGTTCCAATTTAACTAAATAATTCTGCAATAGCATTCGATATAAACTTCAATCTATAAGTTCGATTGAAAATAACACCCTAGTGCTTTGTAAGCATTATTTCTAGATCATTTGGCCAAATGTTTTGAAAATGAAACAATACCATTTCATTCCACTGTACCCCTGGCTCAGAAAAATCGTAGGCAACAGCATTTTTGGGATAACAAAGCTAGTCCAAAAGTATGTTAAAGTTTCATTTCATTGCTTCATTCCACCGTTCCACATATTATTATCACTAAGAAAAAGTTTAACTAAATCGTAATTGAATTGCATATAATGTTTCATTCCACTGTACCACAAGACGACCATATTACAGTCCAAGAAACTACAATATTTCGTGATAAATAAAGATATTCATTCACAGGTACAATAAGAAAAGGCACAGTATTGTTCGAATCCATCAAAAATCGTTTCATTCCATCGATTTGTTATATTTAGAACACAATAAAGAAGTAAAAATTTAACAATATTGTTTGATTTCACTGTTCCGCAATGATGGCAGACTTAGAATCGAAACAGTGCAAATTTTGACATCTAACAGGAAAAATATATAAAAATATATACCCATGTTCCATTCCACTGTTCCACACTCATGGCTTGGAAGTCCGCAATGTAAACGACAAACGACTGTACATTGTCATACAAAAACAGCATTACAGGGTATCTCTCGGCCGACTAACCGAGCTCTACAATACCCAAACAAATTTGAACATATTTGTTGATTTATTCAACCGACAACAACCCGCATCAAATTTCATTTTTCTCTCCTTTGTTTGGGTTTATTTGTTTTGCGGCCGATTGTCTCATTAAATGTTATCGATAAAAAAATATGCATAATTATGCAACGGACTCACCCCCTCCTCCTTGCCCTGCAGCAAATGCACGGCGCCGGAACGCTGGATTCCGGGCAGAAACCACATGGGATGCGTTAAAAGTAAACGCTCCATCAGACCCAAATCACAGGGCGGTGAGTTGTCGCTGGAATCACGGGAACTCTCCTCCTCGCTGGATGTTTCGCCCTCCGCCAAAATGCCGCCCTCCGAACTGGAGACAAGAGATGTGCGTGACTGTAAATATTCGGAAAGATATACAAGGTGTTATATAATAGAATAAAATATGAAGAGATAGAGATAATAATAATAAGAGATCACTTTGGGAAACAGTACATTATATACACATCATTTCCTATAAGAAATAATTTCATAGGAGTATATCTCGTAGTAGAGTAGACCAAGAGGTTCTAGCCCCACTCATGTCGATATCATGATCCCATAGAAAAATAGATCTAGTAAAACAGGGTCTATCTGAAAAGACGAGCTTGGATCCTATGGCAAAAAATTAAGTAATACAGCCGATGGTTTCAGTGGAAACTTGCAGATTAGCTTATAATATATTCTATTATTATATTATATTATATTATATGAATCCATCTACCAAATTTTATATTATATGATATGATACTTCCAAAATGATTATCTGATTTTTATGAAATATTCAGAAAAGTTCTACAAATTAGTTTTCTACAAACTGTAACTAAATTCAAGTCGTCAATCGCATCTTTTTCGAAAAGAAACAGGGATTTTATTTTATAAATCAACTACAAATCATAATAAAATTCTAAAATCTTAATCAGCACTTGACAAATTAACTGCGAAGCCTTCAAAATAGGGATGCTCCAAGATGTCACGAGCGGTGATGCGCTCAATAGGATTATAGATCAACGTCTTCTGCAGCAGATCCATACCATTTTCATCAAGATTCTCGATTTCCTCGGCCAAACGATAGCGAGACCATAACGGAAAACTGCTCTTATAATCGGGTAGGGCAGTCACTCCTGGCCAGATCTCCTCGTTTGGTGTCTGAAGTATACGAAACATGCGGAATAATTGATCTATTTCCGAATCGCCTTGGAATAGGGGACGACGTGTAGACATCTCGGCAAAAATGCAACCAATTGACCAAATATCGATCGGATACGAGTAGCGTTGCGAGCCCAACAACACCTCCGGAGCCCGGTACCAGAGGGTGACAATCGCATGGGTATACACACGTAGGGGTATACCGAAAGAGCGACCCAAACCAAAATCGGCGACTTTAATAATGCCACGTTGATCGATCAACAAATTTTGGGGCTTCAAATCGCGATGCAAGACGCGACGACGATGACAGAAGAGTATAGCTGTGGTTATCTGGAACATATAGCTGCGCACCAGCTGAGGATCCAACATCTTGCCCATGGGCAGGGAGTCCATGTACTTCTTGAGGTCCATCGACAGATACTCGAATATCAAGTAAATGCGATGCTCTTCCATAATCACCTCCAGCAAGTTGACAATATTCGGATGACGCAACTCCTTCAACAGGGAAATCTCACGGATGGCGGTCGACGGGACGCCCTCATCGTCGGCATCCAAGCGAATCTTCTTCATGGCCACAATTTGGCCGGTGGTACGATTGCGGCCCTTGTAGACCACGCCGTACGATCCCTCGCCAATTTTCTCAATCTTATCAAAGTTCTTCATTGTAAACTCTATTCAAACTATTCAAATCTAAAGGTAAATACGCGAAACTTCTAGAAAATTAAATTTTTCTATACAATTTTTGTACGTTCGGCAGCTGTTTGTGACTTAAAGTGTTCGATTTATAATATATATATACCAGGGCTGACTGAAAATGCTGTGTATGCTTGAATAGTCCGAACTTTTGTGACGAAGCTCTGACGATTCAAATTATAACACTTAGGAACTGTCAAAAAAAGTGATATGTCAATTGTAGAGCATCGATATCTATATGTATCTATCGTTATGTGTCCAAGCTACACAGTTATAATAGAACCCTTAAAACATTGGTAGAACCGGAGGAACCAATGGGTTCTTCCATAAGACATGTGATTACATATAGATAGACTTTTCTCGCTATATATCTATTAATTTTTCTAAAAAATTCGAGAAATTTTACATTTTTCTAAAAAAATCGAGAAATTTTACATTTTTCCAAAAAGTTCGAGAAATTTTTGAAATTGGGCTACCCAGAAAACCAGGACAAATACAAAAAGCTTAGAAATTCGTAAAATTTGATGGTCGACATTGCTGCTATTTTAAGCAGGGTTGTCATACAAAACCAGGGCTACAACATGAAATATATGAAATCAGCCTAAATTAGATAATAAATTAAGTTTTTATGTTTAGATTCGAAACTTGAGGATCACGTATCATATAAAACCAGGGATGGCATGTGCTTTAAATTCTAAAAATTTGATAAATTTCGTAAAATAACCTAAAAAATTTAATTAGCTGAAAAGCAGGATTGTAAACTACTTTAAAATCTATATAGTCGAATATATTTTTAACAGTCTGACTGAGAACCAATATTTTCAACCTAGTAGCCCTTGTATAAGCACAGCTGTCGACCCTAGATCCAGCCGGCCTGGAGCTCATTCTCTACTGAACTGTTCACTGAAGCACTTCATTCGTCACATATTCTCCGAGCTCAACAAATCGGTGCTACAAAAAATATTATTAGGAAAAAAAACGAAATATAGAATTAATAGAAAAAACTGAAGATGCCGTCCAATAATCGACCACCACAGAGACCGGACAACCAGAGGAGCCGTTTGACCACGCGCCTAAAGGTACGGCGCATCGTGGCGCGTGTTGCGCACATCTTCACTTCACATCCGACTATGAACGATCTTTTGGAACATATTACCCGGAAGGCCTTGACCATCACTCAGACCCTGGCTCGTCCTCTATTATTCCGTCGTGCATCACGCAATGCCATCGCAGCCCCTCCACCGCCGACCGAAAACGATTCGGAGCCGGAACAGCTGAACCCAGCCGAGAATAATAATGCCATAGAGGAGGCAGCAGTCGATATAATGGAAACTATTGAACATGATGTGGATATGGATGCTATTGAGCCAGCTGCCATGGAGGCCGAAATGCCAGACGTTAATGATATACCGATTTCCGAGGACATTGAGACTAACGCTACCAATGATGTTGAGATTCCTGAGATTAACGAGAATATTGAAACCGACGGAACTACCCAAACTACCGAAACTACCGAGATTGTTGAGACCATGGATATTATTGACGACATTGAGGCCATCGCAAGCACTGGCGATGTTGCTGAGAACTCAGATGTCGCTTCCTAAGTTCCATTTATTATATTTTTTATAAAAAACCCTTTTTTTTGCTGAAAATTTGCTCGGCTAGGGTTTTGAGATCATAATAAAGTATAGCTGAGCGGTAGCCATAGGCAAAAAAAAGTAAGGAGTTTCATTTGAAGAAATTGGAGGTTAGCTATGGAAACCAGTGGGTAAAAGCAAATGGAAGCCAGGGCTGCAGACTGCACTAAGGCTGCTAAAGCACTTTATCTAGTATTATCAAAATTATGATTGATCTAAATCAGTGAAAAATCTAAATCTAAATTGCATTTTAACCAAGTCAAAAGCAGAGCTGACATACAAAACCAGGGCTACCAGCTCCTGAAAATCCAATCCTTTCGGATCAAAACCTGAAGCTCTATTTTCCTCTATTTCTGCTTCCTTCACTGAAGAACATTTTTTTATGTGGGTGGATTTCAAATCCTACGCCACAACCTAGTTTTTCTAGGAGGGTCATACCTAAAGACATGAGCGGGACTCGAACCTGGCACCTCTAGATTGGCGGAACAGTGCGCTATCCACTGAACCACCGAGGCCCCATATATACTTTGAGAGACCTAAAAAAAACTTAGCCGAAATAGGTTAAGAAGCCAATGTAGTGTTTAGACTAATTCTGAGGCTGTTCGTCATACAAAACCAGGGTTACCAACTGCTAAAATTTTTGTTACAAGGGAAAAATAGATTGCAAACATGGTGGGAGACCCAAAAAACTAAGCCAAAGTAGTTTAAATAGCTCCGAGGTGAATTTAACAGCTGTTCTTATACAAAACCAGGGCTACGAATTGGCAAAATTTGTCCACGAGGCAAAAAACCTCAGATTAAAGCACACTCATCTTTCATTTGGACCCTATAAAACTACTAAAACAAGACTTTAAAGAGCTTAGCAGCTCCTTCCGTTGGCGTTGCCATACAAAACCAGGGCTACAAAATATTTTATATACCCCAAGGCCGTGCATTTTACTGCATGGAACACCCTGCCCCGCCAGGCAGGCTCAATGCTTGACACGCAGCTTGAAGGCATGTTTGCCACGCCCCCAAACATTCAAAAAGACTGTCAAATTTTGAGTGCAACATCGTGTTGCAGGCGGAACCCAACATGAAAAATGAAATTACAATCTTTTTGAGGGCCGCAACTTTTAAAGAGGTCTCCCGCCTCGGGGGCTTAAATTCTTATACAGAAATTTTCCAAAAAAAAGGAAAATAGAAAATGAAAATAGGAATGCGGCCCTTGTAGGCGTTTTTAATTGAAAATTGCCGTGGGCGGACTTTGAAGTTTGTTTTGCCCCCAAAAAAATAGAAGGAAAATGTTTGCCGTGAAGTGCAGCCCTTGAGCGGGTACGCAGCACCCCAGCTGGAGGGGGTGTCAAGTGGGCTGTGTGTGTGTGTGTGTGTGTGTGGGGGGATTGGGTAGTACACCCCATTTCGGGTGTGTGTGCATATAATGATGACGATGATGATGCCAAAAGCTGTTGATGTTTGCCAAGTGTAAGCGATGCCAAATTGATGCCAAGGCAACAAGCGCGTCAGCCAAAAGCAGCCAAAACACAGCCAGAGCAGCCGGAACACGGCGCGAACACGGCCAGCTTATGCAAATAGATAAACAAACTGCTGAAATATGTGCGCTTCTGCTATAGATGTTAATATAATATACTGCCAGATAAACATAGATATAGCCAGCAGTAGACAGAGATAGACACCACGGAAGAAAGAGAAAGAGAGCGATGAAGGGGGCATAGAGCAGAGAGTTACCAATAAAGCAAAAGGCACTTGATTCGCGCTGCAGTTCAAATTTCAAAGCATACTTTTCGGCGGCGGGATTCAAAATATTTAAGCTTTAACTTCTGGCGTGAAAAACTTTAAAAAAGTTACAAATTCTAGCATGAAAATCCTTACAGAGACATTAATCAACCAATAACTGCAGAGTTTGTAGTTTGTCTAAAAAATTGATTATTTTTTCCCCAGACCAAATCATGTGCGCAACTGAAAAGAATTTGAAGACCTTATGAAATTTCGAGCAAATTTTTTTGACAGTTAAAAATTTGTCGCAAATTTTGTAAAATTTTCGTATGAATTTCAGAGATTGTTAAATAAAATCATCCAAAACTTTCGTAACTTTAAATTTTTACAAAATTCTGAAAGGAATATGTACGGAATTCGGTAGATTGTTTTGAATATAGATAAATAATTTGCGGAAAGTTAATAGATGTTAATTTATACTGTTTTGAAAAGGTAATACCAGTTGGCAGTCTGCCCAGAGAACCTTAAAGACTCTCCTCAAGTTGGCTGAAATCTGGCGAATTTTCTCATTGCGTGCTTGAAATGCTGCTAAGAACGCGAAGAAAAGTCAATATTTGATGGAAATCGATGAGGAATCGACACTCTGTAAACAGTTTCTATATAAAGATAGATAAGCATGCAATGCTTGGAGTTGGCAACGCGAAAAACGCAGTGAGGAAGCTTATCTTCAGCTCGATGAAGATTTAATACTCTTTTTGATGAGCCATAAGACTGTACACCTACTCGATCCACCTTTTTTCAATAAGACAGTTTCAAGTAAGCACCAATATCTGGTGCTGGTTATATAGTCATCTGCTGTGAGTATAATGGAATGGTGCATATTTTCCTTCTTTATAGGCCGATTGCTTTGAAATTAAGCAGATCGAAAGATAAGGAAGTAAATCAAGTGTTTATTTGATTTAAAAACAATGGCTTCAAAAATATGTAAAATATGAGCAAATTGGACTTTAGAAAACCGATTAAATTAGTCAGATCGATTTGAAACTGGTTGGAACGATAGATAACAGAGATTCTTAAGTATATATCAAATATAAATACAATCGCTTATAAAATATGGATAATATGGTCAAAACCGACATTTAGTCATAGTACAACTATAAGATATAGTGGTACAATGCTTTTGAAAACTACTAGAGTAGAAATGTGACCCAAGACGACTTTAAATTCATTGGCAGCCATACGATATAATGATCGGATCCGGCCAGTTCCGACAAATATGCAAGGTCTGCCCTGTTCAATTACAATAAATGACCGACAAATAGACGGACACGAACCAATCGATTTCTTTTTACACTCTTATCACTTTAGAACTAACTTTTGTTGGATTTCAAAATAAATTTCAGGAGAAAATATATCTATAAAACCATTTTTTTTGAAATGTCAAATAAATTTCCAAATAAGTTCCAAGCTTGTCTTTTACACAAATTTTCAAGAGCTGTATTAAAAAACTTTTTGATTTAAAACTTTTAAGTTCCACAACCCGATGAATTATTTGAACTCATGCTCCAGTAACTCTTAATATCAGCTAATAAGCCTCGGCTCGTGCAGAGAGCAAAAAGTCGAGAGTCCTTTCAGGGCAAACCCCCTCAACTTCTTCCCGAGGCTCACATTAACACTCGTTACCACTAACAATGTTATGAATAGTCCCTTTTTTTACCTCCCCCTTTTAGACACTTTCGGTAGTCCACGAAAAAAGAAAAAAGTAAAAGAAAACCCCCCCAAAAAAGGTCGCATCACTAATTGAGTTATTTCTGGCCGACTGTCAAATTAGGTTGCCACGGGCCAGGGTTACCTTAACTTTTTCCAAAAGGGTATAAGGTGCAGGGGTATATAGGGTATATGATTTGATTTACAGCAGCGAATTATACATTTTTGATGTCATTTATTAAACGGGTAACTTTAGCCTTTGTTTGTTTCTCCGGCAGGCATTAATCATACGCCGCGTTGACAAAAGTCGGAAATGAAACGAAATGAAAAGACGAAAGACGAAAAGACAAGACGATTGCAGCCAATGAAATGGAAATGAGAATGGAAATGGGAAATGTAAATGGAAAAATGCTGCAAAAATTGTTGTCAGTTTATTTGCCAAGCATTTAAATGCAAAGGATGAAAAAAACCATGAAAAAAGCGGGCAGGCACGACTAGGAGATACGTTGTACCCGATTGTAAAATGAATTGTTGAATATCTTACGAATGTGCTGTTCGATTATAGTGAAATTTTCAGGATAGGTTTAAAGCTTTTATCTATACATGGTTTACTTAAAACAGTGTGACATTTTTTGCCAATTGCAGCTGTAATCGATATTTTGTATTTAACGCTTAAAAGTGGCGCGATAAAAAATCTTTAAACGCTCAATGGTGGCTAAGGTATATATGTTCCTCTGTGCCAAATTTGCTAATTCCACCAGTAGAGTTGCGCTAAATAAAAGGTATTCATTGAATTACAACTGAGCATAGATAGATAATCGATAATAGAGACGTAGGTTCGATTCCTGCTCAGGTCATTTGACTTGACCCTCCTAGTTTGGATCTAGGTTTTTGGCGTAGG